>JARYGA010003013.1:0-28953 GCA_030545235.1 Helianthus tuberosus
AAGATTGATACGAGGAAAAGCCCTTGATCAATAAATGATCTCCGGCATAAAAAACCTCGGGTGATGGAAACTACCGATCACCAACTCAAATTAAACAAGAAATGTGTTACAACTTCGGATGATAGCGAGCTAAGTACAAGGATCACTATAGTGTATTGTGTGTAAAGGTGTGTAATCGCCAAGTGAGTTAGCGAGAGCTGGTGAGAGCAGTTGTACGAGTGTGTATGTAGCCAAAAATAGCCAAGTGTTTTCTAATTAGCTCACTACCCCTTTAAATATAGAAAATATCTACTCTAACTAACATTCCGCAAATGGTGCAAGTCTTCCACGACTCCATAACGTCCATTTTCAGCTAAGCACGTGCGGAATACTTCAAGGAATATACTCCAGGAATATCGCCAAGACCAAGTCCAAGTTGATACTCCTGCAAAACAATTTCGAATTCAAAGTAGACAATTGTTAGTACAAGGATCCTTATAGTGATCCATGATCCTGATCCTGAAGCACTTCTGAGGATCACCAGTTCATACAGAAGTAAGGATCACTAAGCCCAACGGCAATTAAGGATCACTGATTACTTAGAAATCCACCCCTAACAGTATCCAAGTCTTGAACCAAGTTTTCAGCGTTTTCTTCAGGATCACGAATGCTTGTTCTTACGGTAGGAACCACCATCTCTGTAGGGATCACTGATTCTGCTCCAAATACCAAAGAGAATGGATTTTGGCCAGTAGCATTCTTGGGAGTTGTCCTATCAGCCCAAAGTACATAAGGTAGTTCTTCTGCCCATTTTCCTTTCTTGGATCCAAGCTTCTTCTTCAAATTGTTGATGATAATCTTGTTGGATGATTCTGCCTGGCCATTAGCTTGTGGGTGGACTGGTGTTGATGTTATCATCTTAATCTCCCGGTTGTCACAAAAGTTAGTAGTTCTACTCCCAATAAATTGGGATCCATTATCACAAACAATTTCAGAAGGAATACCAAATCTAGTAATAATGTTTCTTTTAATAAAGGATATCACTTCTTTCTCTCTGACTTGAGCAAAGGCTTCAGCCTCTATCCACTTGGAGAAGTAATCAGTCATAGCAAGCATGAATACTTTTCCACCAGGTGCCTTGGGAAGTTTACCAACTATATCCATTCCCCATCTCATAAATGGCCAAGAAGAGGATATAGGATGCAAAAGCTCTGCTGGTTGATGAAGTATATTACTATGTCTCTGACAAGGATCACACTTCTTGGCATATTTCACAGCATCCTTCTTCATGGTAGGCCAATAGTATCCTGTCCTCAAGATCCTTGAGAATAATGCCCTGCCCCCAGTGTGGTTTCCATAATCTCCTTCATGAAAATCCTTTAGGACTTCTTGAATTTCAGGATCCTCAATGCATCTTAAATATGGTCCTGCAAGAGATCGTTTATATAACATGTTATTCAATATTGTGAATTTAGATACCTTGATTTTGAAAGCCCTGTGGTTTTCTCCTGTAGGAATCTCTCCATGTTGTATGTATCTCATAATTGGAAGGATTCATGATCCTGAATGAGATTGTGTATCATCACTAGGGATGATTGCAGAATCCTCTCCTATCTCCATGGCTACATGATCCTCGATAGCAGGAGTTAGGATGTGGATAATAGGGATCCTGATATCCTCTGGAATCTTCAAGGATGATCCTAGATTGGCCAATGCATCAGCTTTTGCATTCTCTTCTTTGGGTACCTGTGTCAAACTAAAGGAAACAAAAGAGAGTGCCAATTCTTTGACTATCTCTAAATATTTGATTAGCTTTTCACTTTTAACAGCATAGGATCCATTAAAGTGATTAGTAATTAACAATGAATCTACATGTACCTCAAGATACCTGATCCTCATATGCTTAGCAATTTGCAAACCAGCTATCAAGGCTTCATACTCAGCCTTATTGTTAGTAGTTTGAAACTCACAAGCTATGGAGTGGGGTATTATGTCCCCCTGTGGCGATTTTAGCAGTATTCTAAGTCCTGTTCCTTTGACATTAGAAGCTCCATCAGTAAAGAGTATCCAAGGATCCTTAGTTTCCTCTAGCTGTTGGACTTCTAATTCAGCTTCCTTTTGCAAGTCACTACTGAAATCTGCCACAAAGTCAGCTAAGGCTTGGGATTTAATGGTTGTCCTTGGTTCATATCTTATATCATAAGCACTAAGCTTCACTGCCCACTTAGCCATCCTTCCTGACATTTCAGGTTTCCTGAGAACATTCTTAATTGGAAAATTAGTCTTAACAATAATGGCATGAGTTTCAAAATAATGTCTTAATTTAGTAGATGCCATAATTAGTGCAAGGATAAGTTTTTCTAAATGTGAATACCTGGATTCAGCATCAAGCAAACTCTTACTTACATAATAAACAGGATGTTGTGTACCTTCGTGATCCTTAACAAGGACCGCACTTACTGCTTTAGAGGATACCGCCAAATACAAGGATAATATATCCCCTTTTTCCGGTTTCATCAAGGCAGGGGCTGAGGATAGGTAATCCTTAAGAGCTTTGAGAGCATTTTCATGCTTTTCAGTCCACTCAAACTTCTTGTTCTTCCTCAAAATGTCATAGAATTCCTTGCATTTTTCTGAGGATTTGGATATGAACCTGTTCAAGGCTGCAATCCTGCCTGTCAATCTTTGCACATCCTTAGCATTGGCAGGAGATTTGATATTCACAATAGCCTTAATTTGCTCTGGACTTGCTTCAATGCCTCTTTTTGTCACCATATAGCCTAGGAATTTACCTGCTTTAACACCAAAGTGACACTTGGAAGGATTTAGTTTCATATTAAATTTATCAAGGATATTGAATGCTTCCTCCAGGTCTCTAAGGTGATCCTCAGCTTTCTTGGACTTAACCACCATGTCATCTATATAGACATCCATAGTGTGTCCAATTTGTTCCTTGAACATCATATTGACCAGTCTTTGATAAGTAGCACCTGCATTCCTTAGTCCAAATGGCATAGCAATATAGCAATATAACAATATATACCAGTTGGGGTCATAAAGGCTGTATCCTCTTGATCAGATGGTTCCATCTGAATTTGTTGAAATCCAGATGAAGCATCCATAAAAGTCAACAACTCATGACCCGTGGTAGCATCCACCATGGAGTCAATGTGGGGTAATGGGAAAGTATCCTTGGGACATGCCTTGTTTAAATCAGTAAAATCGACACATACCCTCCACTTTCCATTTTTCTTTTGAACAACAACCACATTGGTTAACCACCTTGGATACTTAACCTCTCTTATCATACGTGCCCGAAGTAGTTTATCTACCTCTTCCTGGATAATGGCATTTCTTTCAGGTGCAAACTTCCTCCTCTTCTGATGTATAGGCTTGAATGACCTGTCAATGCCAACCTTATGAGTAATTATATCTTTAGATATACCTGTCATGTCCTCATGCTTCCAGGCAAAGGTAGCTTTCCTCCTCTTAAGGAAGGATACTAGATCCTGTTCGATGTTGTTGAGGATCCCTGATCCTATGAAGATGATGGATTCAGGATCATGGGGATCCATAAGGATTTCTTTCACATCCTGTTCTCTTTCCTCCAAGACATCTCTTGAAGGATGCTTTAATTGCTATTGCTCCCTTGGTCTCGAGGCTGGCTTCATTGATGATGTGTAGCAATTCTTAGCTTCTTGTTAGTCACTCTCAATTTTCACCACCCCCATGGACTAGGAAGCTTTACACATTGATGATAGGTAGATGGGACTGCCTTCATGTCATGTATCCATGGCCTGCCAAGGATAACATTACAACAGGATAAGCAATCTATAACACAAAATTTTTTTATAAGAATGGAGTCCTTCAATATAGATAGGGAGTTTGATGTCCCCCAATGTATTCTTGGTTTCTCCGCTGAATCCCACAAGAACAGAGGATCTTGGGACAATGTCTGATTCAGGAATGTTCATCTTCTTAAAGACATCAAGCTGAATGATGTTTACTGAGCTTCCTCTATCTATCAGGATCATGCAAACAAAATGGTTAGAAATAAACAGAGTAATAACAAGACCATCATGATGAGGATCCTAAACATCAAGACGATCATCTTCATCAAAAGTTATAATTTTATCCTTGGTAACAGTGGAGATCCGGATGGGTCTATCTCCATTATCCATCTTGGTTTTCCTGGCATATCTTTTGGCTGCTGAAAAGGATGTACCACAAATGTCTGATCCACCGGATATGAAGTTTATAACTTGTGCGTCTGCTGGAGGAGCAGGAGCCTTTTCTGGGATCCTTTCAGGATCCTGGATCCTTGACTTCTTTCGTCCCAAAAGCTCCTTCAAGTGCCCCTTGCTTAACAAGTAACCAATTTCTTTTCTAAGTGCAATACACTCTTCAGTGAGATGTCCGAAATCCTCATGATATGCACACCATTTGGATTTGTCTTTTGTAGCAGCTGGTTTATCACTTTTCCTTGGCCACCTAGCTTTCTCACCTAGATTCTGTATTGCAAGAATTAGTTCATTGTTATCAACAGAAAAACAGTATTCATAAATTGGAGGATAATCCTCATCATCCTCTTCTTGTTCTACTGCATGCACATTCTGGTTGTCAGACTTGTTGTAGGACTTGAACTTGTTATTCTTAAAGTAGGATCCTTGTTTTTCCTGTTTTGAGGATCCTGCCAATCTCTCCTGGATCCTTTTATCATCCTCTAGTCGGATGAATCTAAGGGCCCTGGTTCTTACTTCATCAAGATTCCTGCATGGGGTCATAACGAGATCATCATAGAATAATGAATCCCTAAGCAATCCTATTTTAAAGGCTTCCACAGCCGTGGCTATATCTATGTTGGGGATATCTAAAGATTCTTTACTAAACTTAGTAATGTAATCCCTAAGTGATTCATTTTGACCTTGTGTTACCCTATATAAATCACTAGTTAATCGTTCAAATTTTCTACTACAAGAGAATTGACTATTAAACAGATTAACTAGATTAGGAAATGAAGTAATAGAGTAAGGGGGAGGACTTAGCAGCCACTTAAGAGCTGATCATGTGAGTGTGGATCCAAAACCCTTGCATAGACATGCTTCTTTTAACCTCTCTGGGATGGGGTTGATCTCCATCCTCTCTCTATATTGAGCTACATGTTCCTCTGGATCCGTTGAACCATCATACAGCTTCATAGTTGGTATTTGAAACCTTTTGGGTATCTCAGCATCACAAATGGGTGGTGTAAAACGAGATATCCTATGGCTTCCATCTGCAATTTCAGGGATGGGCTTCACCACTCCTGGAACGCTGGATATCATATCCTTCAGCTTCTGTAATTCCCTAGCCATAGCTTGATTGATACATGTATCCTGCATAGAGCCATGGTTAGTGTTATAAGAATTATTGATAGTGTTACCTCCCATAGGATTTGAGTTAGGAATTGCAGATGTGAATCCATATTGACGGGATTCTGGAATGATGGAAGGACCAGAAGAGGCAATGGTCTGCATTGGAATGAAGTCTCCTTGATGTGCATCTATGCTTGGGGGTTGTATACTTCTCAAGAATCCTTGATCCTGAAAGATATTGGATCCTTGAACCTGAGAGGATCCTTGAGGCTGAGAGGATCCTTGGACCTGAAAGGATCCCTGAGGCTGAGAGGATCCTTGGACCTGAAATGAGGATCCTTAAACCATGGAGGATCCTTGGACCCCCGAGGATCCTTGAACTGTGTGCATTCCCAAATATCCTCCTGAGCTGATGAAGGATCCTTGATGCTGAAAAGAGGATCCCAAAGGCTGAAAATAGGATCCTTGAGGCTGGAAGTGAGATCCAAAAGCCTGACTCATAGTTGTTGCTCCATAACGCCTTCCCAATGGTTCAGTTTGGAACTGGATGTCTAGGGCTGCAGATTGCTGGGCAGTTATAGCTGGAGTGTCGAAATCCAGTGACCTTGGTATCAGAGGAGAGTGATCCTCCCCCGATCTCTTTTGTTTCTTGATATCACCGATCTCTCGGAGGATCCTTTTGTTGGTTTTGTCCTGCTCTTGTATGTGATCCCTCATCTGCAAAATCAGAGTGAAAAGATCATTAGTAGTAGGATTAGAAGAAACAGAAGAAGTTGGTGGTTTTGAAAAAATGGGGCTTTGTCTCTTCGCAGCATTTTCAGCATTCTTCTGGGATCTAGAAGGTGGTGGAGGCAAAGGAGGAACGCCCTGTGAAGAACTCATCGCCGTCATAGAGCTTGATGTGTTCTTTGCTGACGAAGCCATCTGCTTGGTTGTAATGAACCGAAATAACCGCAATAACAATAATTTCTTAGAAATGAAGCACCAAGTACCAGCGGCGTATCCACCATGCTTTACACATGCCTCGTTATTTAAATCACTTACCAATAACCACCAAAATGTCTTGTTTAACTAATATCAAATGTTCATGTATAACAATGTTTAATGTCTAAATGTCAAGTGTAAATCATGTCTTGTATAGCAAATGTCAAGTAACAACAATGTTTTGTATTGGTGAATAAAAAAATATTTACTCAAACCACATGTATATGTTAATGTATAATAAAATATCATGTAAAACCAAATGTCATGTGTAAAACAACGTTTTTGAATAAACAAATATTTAAATCAAAGTTATGTTTTGAAAAACTAATGCTTTTATTGATAAGAACATTTAATCAGTAGTGTTTATCGCATACATTCAAGCCTTGAGACTGACGGACAAACCTTTAACAAGTTAAAGGTTTATCAAAATGTTTTCGGATTCTGTCATTCCTTACGTCCAAACAAACCTAGGATTCCAGGAATGGGAGTTGTCAATTCCTATGGTACCACTACATACTACCGAGCGGCGTGATCAGTGTTAATGAATGTATTTTAGTCCAGTTAAACAAACCAAATGTCATATCGAATGTAAGCATGTTATGTGAAAATAATGTACTAAGTGTTAGGGATAGAATTTTATAGCTTGTGGATCACGGATCCTCAGTTGTAATCTGGATCACGGATCCTCGGTTCAGTTTGAATTAAGGATCCTCAGGAGATGCTGCAAGGATAAGGATCCTCGTTATTATCCTAAATTAACAATTGTTTCCATCATGTTTTAACTTGTTTTGCAGGTGTAGTCGAATGAGACTTGGTCCAACCGAGATTCTAGGGGAATATGCTTGGTACTCTTGCACGTGCATGACCTCCATGACCGTTGTGATGATCGTGGGGAAGCTAGCACCATTTTCGGATAGTTTGTTATTATAGGTAGTTTCTAATTTTAAAGGGGATACAAACTTGATTTAGAAATATATAGCAACACTCATACACACACTCTCTGAACTCTCTTGGTGATTACACACTTACACACACTAGCAGTCATTGTAACAAGCTTGATATCATCCCAAGTTGTAAACTTTGTTTATCTAATATAGTTGGTGATCGATAGTTTCCATCACCCGCGATTTTTAATTTCAGAGATCATTCATTGATCAAGGGATTTTTCCTCGTACAAATCCTGTTGTTCATCATTCATTTCATCTATTTGTTGTTAATATATTTATCCAATTAACCAAGCATCATACCTCACAAAAATCAGATTTGGTTACATTATCCTTGTGTGATTTTTGACCAAAACAGTTTGGCACCCACCGTGAGGCAATCGGTGCTTCATTCTTGAAAAATTCTGTTCATTTCATTCATTTCTGTTCATTACCTTTAACCACATGGCTTCTCATGCGAAGAACACTTCAAGCTCCATGCTGGGGATCACCTCTTCACAGAGCATTCCACCTTTGCCTCCTGTTCCTTTTGGATCCCAGAAGCATGCTGAGAATGCTGCGAAGAAACATACCCCCGTTTTCACAAAAGCAACTACTACTGTTTCTTCTGATCCTACTAACAATGATCTTTATTCTTTGATTTTGCAGATGAAGGATTACATGCAACAGTAGGACAAAACTAATTAAAGGATCCTTCGTGAGATTGATGAAATCAAGAAATTGAAGAGATTAGCGGAGGATCACTCTCCATTGGTGCCTAGATCACTGAATTTCGATACTACAGCCACAACTACCCAGCATTCCACAGCAGCATCAGGTGTCCAATACCAGGGTGGATCATCGATATGCATTATGGATCATCGGCGATGACACAGGCTCAAGGATCCTACTTCCAACTTTCAGGATCCTCTCTTCAGGCTCAAGGATCCTCCTTCCAGCATCAAGGATCCTTCTCTAGTTCAGGAAGATATATGGGGACGCAGTCAGTTCAAGGATCCTACTCTTAGTATCCAGGATCCTCATCTCAGGTTCAGGGATCCTCATCCCAGGCTCACGGATCCATGGAATATCCTCCAAGACCTCCAGCTTCGGTGTATCAAGGATCCAACATCTTTCAGGATCAAGGATCCTTAAGGAGTCTACAACCCAGAAGCTCAGAAATTCATTTGGGAGACTTCATCCCCATGCAAACTATTGCTTCATCTGGTCCCTCGATCATACCAGAATCACATCAATTTGGATTCACATCTGGAATCCCAGCCTCAAATCAATCAGGAGGTAACACTTTAAATACATCTTATAACACTAACCATGGCTTTGTGCAGGAACCAGGAATCAACCAAGCTATGGCAAGAGAGTTGCAAAAACTCAAGGATATAATATCCAGCATTCCAGGAGTGGTTAAGCCCATTCCTGAGATTCCTGATGGGAGTCGCAGAATATCTCGTTTTGCACCACCTATATGTGATGCAGAGATACCCAAGAGGTTTCAAACACCAAACATGAAGCTCTATGATGGCACAACTGATCCAGAAGAGCATGTAGCACAATACAGGGAGAGAATGGAGATCAACCACATTCCTGAAAGGGTAAAAGAAGCATGTCTATGCAAGGGTTTCGAATCCACACTGACAGGATCAGCTCTTAAATGGCTGCTAAGTCTTCCTCCTTACTCTATTACTTCATTTGCTAATCTAGTTAACCTGTTCAATAGCCAATTTTCATATAGTAGGGGATTTGAACGTTTAACTAGTGACTTATATAGGGTAACTCAAGGTAACAATGAATCACTAAGGGATTACATAACTAAATTCAGTAGAGAATCCTTAGAAATTCCCAACTTAGATATTGCAACAGCTATGGAAGCTTTTAAAATGGGTTTGCTTAAGGATTCACAATTCTGTGATGATCTTGTAATGACACCTTGCAGGAACCTTGATGAAGTGAGAACCAGGGCCCTTAGATTCATCCGCTTAGAGGATGATAAAAGGATCTAGGAGAGACTGTCAGGATCCTCAAAGCAGGAAAAGCAAGGATCCTATTTCAGGAACAACAAATCAAAATCATACAACAAGATTGATAATCAAAATGTGCATGTTGTGGAGCAAGAGGAGGACGATGAGGATTATCCTCCTATTTCTGAATATTGCTTTGCTGTTGATAACAATGAACTGATCCTTGCTATGCAGAATTTAGGTGACAAAGCTAGGTGGCCTAGAAAGAATGACAAGCCGACTGCCATAAAAGACAAATCCAAATGGTGTGTATATCATGAAGATTTTGGTCATCTTACTGATGAATGCATAGCACTCAGGAAAGAGATCGGTTACCTGTTAACAAAAGGATACTTGAAGGAACTATTCAGAAGAAAGAAATCAAGGATCCAGGATCCCGAAAAAGTTCCAGAAAGGGCTCCTGCTCATCCAGCTGATGCCCAAATTATCAACTTTATCTCTGGTGGATCAGATATATGTGGCACCTCCTTTTCAGTAGCTAAGAGGCATGCCAAAGAGACAAAATGGAGAATGGGGATAGGCCTATTCGAACCTCCATCCTTACACAGGAGAAAGTTATATCCTTTGATGAGGATGACCGTGTAGATATTCAGGATCTTCATCATGATGGTCTTGTCATTACATTGTTTATTTCTAACCATTTTGTTTGCAGGATTCTCATAGATGGGGGAAGCTCAGTGAACATTATTCAACTCGATGTCCTCAAGAAAATGAACATCCCTGAATCAGAGATTATCCCAAGATCATCAGTTCTTGTAGGATTCAGTGGAGAAACCAAGAACACATTGGGGGACATTAAACTTCCTATTTACATTGAGGGAGTTAATTCTTTTAAAAAAAATTGTCATAGATTGCTTATCTTGTTGCAATGTTATCCTTGGCAGGCCATGGATACATGATATGAAAGCAGTTCCATCTACATATCATCAGTGTGTTAAACTCCCTACTCCATGGGGTGTGGTGAAGATAGAAAGTGATCAACAAGAAGCCAAGAATTGTTACACTTTATCAATGAAGCCAGCCTCGAGACCTATGGAAGCATAGCAATTAAAGTATCCTCCAATAGATGTCCTAGAGGCAAGAGAACAAGATGTTAAAGATATCCTGATGGATCCTCAGGATCCTAAATCCAAAGTTTTTATAGGATCCGGGATCCTCGATACCATTGAGCAGGATTTAGTATCCTTCTTAAAAAGGAGAAAAGCTACCTTCGCCTGTAAACATGAAGACATGACAGGTATTTCCAAAGATATTATTACTCATAAACTTGGCATTGACAGGTCTTTCGAGCCTATACATCAGAAGAGGAGAAAGTTTGCACCTGAAAGAAATACCATCATCCAAGAGGAGGTAGATAAACTGCTTAAAGCAGGTATGATTAGAGAGGTGAAGTATCCAAGATGGCTAGCCAATGTGGTTGTTGTTCAAAAGAAAAATGGAAAGTGGACGGTATGTGTCGATTTTACTGATTTAAATAAGGCATGTCCCAAGGATCCTTTCCCATTACCCCACATTGACTCTATGGTGGATGCTACAGCGGGTCATGAGTTGTTAACTTTTATGGATGCTTCATCTGGATTCCAACAAATTTAGATGGAACCATCTGATCAAGAGGATACAGCCTTTGTGACCCCTACTGGTATCTATTGTTATATTGCTATGCCATTTGGACTAAGAAATGCAGGTGCTATATACCAAAGGCTAGTTTATATGATGCTTAAAGAACAAATTGGACACACAATGGAAGTTTATATTGATGACATGGTGGTTAAGTCCAAAAGAGTTGAGGATCACCTTAGATATTTGGAGGAAGCATTTGATATCCTTGATAGATACAACATGAAATTGAATCCTTCCAAGTGCCACTTTGGTGTAAAAGCTGGCAAGTTTCTAGGTTATATGGTGACTAAAAGAGGGACAGAGGCAAGTCCAGAACAAATCAAGGCCATTGTGAACATCAAGTCTCCTGCCAATGCTAAGGATGTGCAAAGATTGACAGGAAGGATTGCAGCCTTGAACAAATTCATCTCAAAGTCATCAGAAAAATGCAAAGAATTCTATGACATCTTGGGAAAGAACAAAAAATTTGAGTGGACTGAAAAGCATGAGAATGCCCTCAAGACCCTTAAGGATTACCTATCCTCAGCTCCAACTTTAATGAAACCAGAAAAAAGGGATATATTATCCTTATACTTGGCAGTTTTTTCTAAGGCAATAAGTGCAGTCCTTGTTAAGGATCATGAAGGTACTCAACATCCTGTATACTATGTAAGTAAAAATCTACTTGATGCTGAGTCTAGGTATTCTCATTTAGAAAAACTTATTCTTGCTTTAATCATGGCATCTACTAAATATGCCATTATTTTGAAACTCATCCTATTATTGTCAAGACTAACTTTCCCATCAAGAATGTTCTCAGGAAACCCGAAATGTCAGGAAGGATAGCAAAGTGGGCAGTCAAGCTTAGTGCATATGATATCAAATATGAACCAAGGACTGCCATTAAATCCCAAGCCTTAACTGACTTTGTGGTTGATTTCAGTAGTGATCTACAAAGGGAAGCTGAAATGGAAGTTCAACAACTTGAAGAGACTAAGGATCCTTGGATACTCTTCACAGATGGGCTTCAAATGTCAAGGGAACTTTACTAGGCATACTACTAAAATCACCACAGGGGACATTATACCCCACTCAATTGCTTGTGAGTTTCAAACTACTAATAATGAGGCTGAATATGAAGCCTTAATAGCTGGTTTGCAAATTACCAAGCACATGAGGATCAAGTATCTTGAGGTACATGTAGATTCATTGTTAATTACTAACCACTTTAATGGTTCTTATGCTGTTAAAGGTGAAAGGCTAATCAAATATCTAGAGATAGTCAAGAAATTGGCAGACTCTTTTGCTTCTTTTAGTTTAACACAGGTACCCGGGGAAGAAAATGCAGAAGCTGATGCTTTAGCCAACCTTGGGTCATCATTGAAGATTCCAGAGGATGTTAGGATACCAATTATTCATATCTTAACTCCTGCTATAGAGGATGACACAGCCGTGGAAATAGTGGAGGATTCTGCAATCATACCTAGTGATGCTGCACAGTCAAGTTCAGGATCCTGGATCCTTCCAATCAAGAGATATATACAACATAGAGAGATTCCTACAGGAGAAAATCCTAGAGCTTTTAAAGTCAAGGTATCTCATTTTACAATACTAAATAACATGTTATATAAACGATCTCTTGCATGTCCATATCTAAGGTGCATTGAGGATCCAGAAATCTAAGAAGTTCTAAAGGATTTTCAGGAAGGAGATTGTGGAAACCACACTGGGGGCAGAGCACTGTTCTCAAGGATCCTTAGAACAGGATATTATTGGCCTACCATGAAGAAGAATGCTATGGATTATGCAAAGAAATGTGATGCTTGTCAAAGACATAGCAATATCCTTCATCAACCAGCGGAGCTCCGACATCCTATATCCTCTTCCTGGCCATTCATGAGATGGGGAATCGAAATAGTTGGCAAACTTCCCAAGGCACCAGGTGGAAAAGTGTTTATGCTTGCTATGACTGATTACTTTTCCAAATGGATAGAAGCTGAAGCCTTTGCACAAGTAAGAGAAAAGGAAGTGATATCCTTTATTAAAAGAAATAGCATTACTAGATTTGGCATACCTTCTGAAATTATTTGTGATAATGGATTCCAATTTATTGTGAATAGAACTACTAACTTTTGTGACAGCTGGGGGATTAAGATAATAACATCAAGATCATCATCAACAACTTGAATAAGAAGCTTGGATCCAAGAAAGGGAAATGGTCAGAAGAGCAACCTTATGTGTTATGGGCTGATAGAACAACTCCCAAGAATTCTACTGGCCAAACTCCATTTTCTTTAGTATTTGGAGCTGAATTTGTGATCCCTACAGAGATGGTAGTCCCTACTGCAAGAACAAGCATCCGTGATCCTGAAGAAAATGTTGAAAACTTGGTTCAAGATTTGGATACTATAGAAGAACTCAGGGATTTAGCAAGGATAAGATTGGCTAGCTATCAACAAAGGATGGCTGGAGCTTATAACAAGAATGTCAGGATTAGGAAGTTTCAAGTTGGCGATATGATGTTGAGGAAAGCATTCCAAAATACCACAAATCCTGCTGATGGCAAGTTAGCACCAAAGTGGGAAGGCTTCTATCTGATTGAAGCTGAGGCTGGAAAGGGGGCATATCGTTTATTAACAATGGAAGGTGATCTATTACCAAGGGCTTGGAATGCTGTCCATTTGAAAAATTACTTCATGTAAGAAGGATCAAGGATCCTCAGATAAGACAGAATTATGGGTAAGGATCCAAGATCCTCAAAGGATACATGATCCTGATTCTGGTAATGATTTGATTATCATTTCTTTAATCCTTTAATTTATTTTATTACAAGGAGAAGGATCCAGGATCCTTTATCCTTCTTCACTAAGTTCTGAGTTTTGCAGAAGCTGGTACATCTTTGACAAAGGATCAAGTATTCAATCAAATCTCCTAAGTCTTTGGGCTTGTCCCCAGTTTTGGGCTTGTCCCCAGTTTAAGGTATCTACTACCTTCTACGAATCAGGTTCTTACACATTCGCTAGTTGCGCACGATTATTCTGGTACAGTTAAAGGCAATGGGACCAGTACCCACTTTAGGGGCTGACAATTTCATTGTACTGGCTGTATTTAGGATCCTAAGTATAACGGTAGACGTACCATATATCCGTTCCTAAGGTTTCTAACGTTTTCACGTCAGCTAAGATTTTGGCATCTTCATGTCACTAAGTTTGGATAGTCGCTAGTCTGGGCCATACTCCAGTTTACGCAAGATCCTTTGGGCTTATCCCCGGTTTTGGGCTTGTCCCCAGATTATTGGGCTTGTCCCCAGCTTATTAGGCTTGTCCCCAGATTGTTGGGCTTGTCCCCAGATACTAACACTTTCTTTTACAATTGGCTTAGTTCCAAGTTGTATTCTATTTCAGGTTTCAAGAGCTAAATAGTTAAGCATCCAGGATCCTAACTTTCTACAAGATTTTGTCTTTTAATTATTACAGTTGTAAGTGTTAAGGATATAGGATCATAACTTGGATTCTCTGGTATGATCCTTGTTTACTTTAACTTTATTCTTGATTTATCAATTATACCCTTATTCTTTGGCAACAGGATAAATGATCCTAAATCATCTCCCTTTTCAAACTTTTAGACTAGAGGATATATGATCTTTGATCATATCCTGAATTCTTTGATATAAAATGATTTTTGTATCCACTTAATACTTTTATCAATAACTTGTAAATTCTAAAACTATGCAATAACAATTGACAAATAAATATACACAAAATGAACAACACAAAGATAGCCAAAAGTTAGAGTTTTATTTATTTATCGAAGTTAACCTTTTAAAAGGTTGTCAAAATTGCCAACCCAAGTTTCTACCAGCATAACGTGGCCCGTCCACTTGGGTTGGCAATGGGTGTCCATACTAAAAGTTCGTTAAGTGCAGGAAATAGAAGATGAGGGGCATCAAAGGCTTCATCCTCCACAAACAGAAGGACCCATCCACCTTTGTTACCCCCTATTGTCCAATGATCAGTGATTCTTAACCCTAGCAACTACTATTCAAAGTTATTACAGACCATAATTGTTCAGAATCAAAACACCATCAAATAAAACTACCAAACCATAAAAAATGGGCTTCGGCCGCGTCTAGAAATATCCATCATTGCCCATTCATGCAGCCTACACCTTTGCTGCCTCAACCACCTTCTCACCACCACCTTTGCCACTGCCACCACCTGCCTCCTCAGGATCCTTCAGCCACTGCCTCCGGCTTCAACAGATGTTGCCTCCTCTGGCTCATCCTCATCATCAAGCTCAGCTAGCCTCTACTTCCACTCCAAATCCCAGGCAGACCTGTCAAAAGAAGGATCCTCCGCCTCCTTGGCCATTTGCAGTTTGATCTTCAGCATAGCAATGGTAGCAGAGAGTTTGGCCCCATCCATGATCTTCGTCCTCTCCTTCTGGGCAGTCATCTCAACGAGAAGCATCTCCTTCTACAGTTCCTTGTTTTCTTTTTCAAGCTGGGAAATTTTCTTATCTTTAGCAGCTGCAATGGCTTGAAGATCGAGGCACTTCTGCTCACCTTCGGCTATGTGCTGATCAATGAGGATTTGAACCTCAGCAAATTTCTGCACAATGAAGTGTTCTACAATTAGGATCCTATATCCTCAAAAAGGAAGTCTGGAATTCAGGATATCGGATCCTTACCTCGGAGACATACTCGTGAAGCTGACGTTCCATTAGAGGCAGGCCTTCAGTGGGTTCAGCAGGCGTCTTCCTTTTTGTCCCTTTGCCCCTGGTGCTCATACCCTTAGGCTTTGAGACGCTTGGGCTTGCAGCCAGCTCTTTCTTATTGGACCGTGAGGATGCAATTTCCTGGATGTCAGCAACGCTGAACCTAGAAGCATATTTTGAGGATTTTCCAGCATCTACAAGCATGAAACACAGATAAGTATTCATATCCTTATTTTATTTAATATTTACATATATACAAATATGGATACTTACTTGACATGGAGTAGGAGGTGGATGAGATGTCTTCTAAATCCTTTGATTTTGGTGGAAAGGTTCTGATGGCAAGATCTAGCTTCCAGAAAGTTTCAACTCTCTCTTGGGTGGCAAGTGATTCTTGAATATGTGGCAAGGTTATAGCTGCATAAACAAAAAAGAAGGATCAGTTATCCTCAGCAAAAAAGAAAAGATTCTTGCCGGTTATCCTAATCTAAGGATCCTATATCCTACCATCTGTATTTCACTTTTTGGGAAGATGGTTCCCGTTTGGAATAGAATCCCTACTCACGAAGAAGAATTGATTCCTCCAGTTGGTATCATTCTTGGTGGTTTTCAAGATTGGGAGAGGCTTTTGGGGTTTAGACTTGAAAAGGTATCGGTAGGAACCATGACTCACAAGGTTATACAGTTGGCTCAACTCAGACATCCATATGTCTATGCCTTCCTGTTCTATGATGTGCTTTAGTGTGTACAGGACCCTCCACACCATTGGCATAGCCTGGATGTAGCAAAGGTCGGTAAGTGTGAAGAATCACTGTGTGAAAACAGGGAAGGGATAGGTGAACCCAATCTGAAAAGGTGCAGCAGGGAAGGTGATCCAAGTGTCGGATATGCAATCACTATTGGTTGAAGAATCAAAGGGTCTGAATATGGTGCCATCAGGAAAGTAGGATCGGAACTGATCAACTTCAGGATCAGTGAATCAGCACAGCTCCATTGAAGGGTTTTTGGTTAAACCCTGACTCTTCAATGGGCTGTTGTCATCTTCGCCATGGATTTTTAGAAAACAGAGGATCGAAAATTGGAAGATTAGATAGAAGAGATAAGGAATTACCTGCTGGGATCTTCGAATGTGGATATAAAGGAGAGGGTCTCTAATATAAATGCAGGATTTGATCCTTATCTCTAACCAATTTATAATGATTATGGTTGCCGGTGATGACTAACGATGACATCAGCGCTGTAACGGCTATATCCATAAGCAACGGCTAGTTCGAAATTCGTTCAAACATGACTATCTAATTGGATATTAACTAATCATGTTTGGGGGCAATTGTTAGGGATAGAATTTTATAGCTTGTGGATCACCGATCCTCAGTTGTGGTCTGGATCACGGATCCTCAGTTCAGTTTGAATTAAGGATCCTCAGGAGATGCTGCAAGGATAAGGATCCATGATCCTCATTATTATCCTAAAATAACAATTGTTTCCATCATGTTTTAACTTGTTTTGCAGGTGTATTCGAATGAGACTTGGTCCAACCGAGATTCTAGGGGAATATGCTTGGTACTCTTGCAGGTGCATGACCTCCATGACCGTTGTGATGATCGTGGGGAAGATAGCACCATTTTCGGATACTTTGTTATTATAGATAGTTTATAATTTTAAAGGGGATACAAGCTTGATTTAGAAATATATAGCAACACTCATACACACACTCTCTGAACTCTCTTGGCGATTACACACTTACACATACTAGAAATCATTGTAACAAGCTTGATATCATCCCAAGTTGTAAACTTTGTTTATCTAATATAGTTGGTGATCGGTAGTTTCCATCACCCGAGGTTTTTTATGCCAGAGATCATTCATTGATCAAGGGCTTTTTCCTCGTACAAATCCTGGTGTTCATCATTTATTTCATCTATTTGTTGTTCATACATTTGTCCAATTAACCAAGCATCATACCTCACAAAAATCATATTTGGTTACATTATCCTTGTGTGATTTTTGACCAAAACACTAAGTATGCTAAGTAAACATACAAAGCAGAAATGTCATGAAAATCAATGTGTGTTATCATGCTCAGTAAACACACATAGCAGAAAATGTAATGCAAATCAATGTGCACATATGCTGAGTAAACATATGAAGCGAAAGTGTTTATGAAATCAGTGTGCTAGCATTCTCAGTCAACATACATAGCAAAACATAATGGAAATCATGTACTATATGCGTACTAATGAACATAGCAAGTATATGTCATGAAAGCACAAAAAGAACGAAAGTAACAAGTAGGCACATGTGTATCACCCCAAATTATTTGAAAATAGTAAAAGAGGGGACTATATACTCACTTGATATTGTTTAATAGTCTTGAAATAACAACCAAGAACGCTCGAATGATCACGGAAATCAAACAGCACCTAATATACATAACTATGTTAATAAACCGGACCTAAATCGGAAGATCGGATAGAATGAGGTCTCGTAAACCATAGAGTATTGGAACTCATATGATATGGTTTAACAAAGCCTACATTCTAAATTCGAACCTATCCTAAGTGCTTATGACCCGTTACGACTTGCTAAGGTAGTTTACGCTACTTTAACGTGTCATTCGCGCAAAAGCGTGTTCAGACCGCCTAACTAGTCCTATGACAAGTATTATATGCCTTAACATGTCTAATAACATTGTATAATCAGTTTAGATGTCAAAATTTAGGTTACATATGCTTAAAATGAAATTATGCGTAAAAAAGGCATTTTGGTCATTTTCCTATGGCATATAAACTACTTATCATATAACTAACTAAACGAAGTGACCATAAGGTATAACCTCGGAAGGTTATTCCCTATACAACTATGGTCACAAAATATGTTTGGTCGGATCCTAACGATCGACCAAACGGGTCGGGTTCGAAAGTCTAAGCGGTTGTTTAGACCGCTTAACTTACGACCCTATATTAGCACTAAACTAAAAGTGACGAGTTAAACATGTTAAAATATGTTTAACTAAGTTAGAAAACAAGTTTGATATCAAAACAAAGGGTTTTGATACCCGAAAATAGTTTCGTCGCAAAATGCGCATAATCGGCATTTTGACCGAAACTATAACTTGTCACTACGCCTAATCAATGTGGTAATCAGTAGGTATAGTCACAAGGGACTATAACCATCGTGATTACGCTCACGTTGCAAAGTTCAAACGAACTTTGGGTTGACCAAATCATGGTCAAAGTAGAAAGTCAAACACTGTTTGACTTTCATGCTTGAAATGCATAACCAAGCATGAAGTAGACTTACAAAGGGTCCAAGCTTGGAATAAGAACAAAGAATACCATATTGGAGGCCTTCAACTTAATGTGATAGCCTCTCAAATGTAGATTAGAGAAGAAGAAGATGATGTGCAAGAAAATGGCCAAAAATCCTTGGTATTTATAGCCAAATTGAAGTCACGAGATCATTACAAGTGTCCTATGAGTTGTCATGATCTTATGAGGGTGTTAACAAGTGTCAAAAGCAGGTTAAATGGTGTCAATTTTGAGTTAGGAGTCATGAAAATGGTGAATTTTGGGGCTGCCACATAGCTGCTGATGCAAAAATGAAGATTCTGTCGAAATTGAGGCGTCGCGTCGCACCACAGCAAAGGTCTTTTGTTGTCGCCGGACGCGAGGGCATAGGCTGAAATTTCAGAATTGGCAGAACAGGCCCCTGCACAGTTCTAAGTGCATTTTTGAATCGTTTAAACCCTGTTAAGCCAATTTTAAGGCTCTACAAGGATGTCAAAGCATAGGGTACTTGAAATATGCTTGAAAATATCTCGGGTGTTGGTTCGTTTGGCCGTACGATCACGTTGTTCGGTTAATTACGACGAAACGCGAACGGACAGGAAAAACGATCCAAATTGCGCGACGAATGGTATTTTAGCATTCCAATCACTAAAATAAATTTTTTTAATGATTACAAAAATCTTTGGACGTCCGGATATGTTCAGAACGTAAGATATGAGCGTAAATGCAAACTTATGCAGTTTTTTACGCTTTTAGTCCCTATTGATCAAATAAGTTTATTTTCGCATACCGAACCCCTCAAAGCCTATTTCTAAGCTATGTAAAGAATATTTATGGTATTTTTAACTTATGATCATGTTTCGGAGTGTACGTTACTATACGAATCGGCAGACTTTCGCAGTTTGTCGCAAATAGTCCCTGTGAGCGAATAAACTTGTTTTTGCCATACCAAACCCTTAAAAACTTATTTCTAAGTTATGTAAAGGTTATTTAAGGTATGTTAAGCATCTGTTGATGTTCCAGAGTGTTTTTCACATTAAACTGATTACGTTTACGCATCAGTTTGCGTATAACTTTCTAGAAAGCGATTTAGAGTTTAAAATCGAACAAAAATCAAAACGTGCAAAAAGTCAAACATAAATGAACAAATATAGGGATCAAAATACATTGCTCCATTGATAAATGAATTGTTCAGAGTTTGTATAATTATTTGTACTAGTCTGTTGTTTATAGGGAAGGGTTTAGATCCGAAGATTTAAGCTTCATTCTAATGAGTTTGTGTATGGTTGTACCGAACCTCAAGAGTGCTATGAAATTGTTAAAATGATGTCATTGTTGTAGTAAAATGTAGAGAGCGTGTGAATTCAAAAAGAAGTTGGAGTTTCGAACAACGGATAAAGAGAATGTTTCTTTTGAAGGCTATTATAGGAAAATTATGCGTGCTCGAAACTTGAAATCAGAGAGATAAAACAACATTGGTCAAGGTCCTGAATCTTTTAGTAACTTAAATAACGTCATGCTTGCAATGTAATAAGGGACACTTATTTATATAGGAAGCGCCATCGGTGTATCCACCGTGCCCTCATTACATTGTTCACGTTTCGTTAGTTTTATCACTATAGGTTCTTACACAAAAAAAAACTTGTTGTGGTTTCTGTGCACTGAATTCCATAATTATGTATGCATCCATAATTACATAATTTCTTGCACAGTTCGCACATTATATTTTATAATGTGTAGGGGAAGAAAAATTAAACGAATAAACCTGTGATGACTGTGACTAGACTACCATAGGGTCCTTTCAATTAGATCAACAATTGATCTCTTTAAATAGACCATTAAAGAGTCTCTTCAATTATATCATCACATGATTTCATTAACCAGATTAACGAATCAATCTTTTTAACTAGACCACCCAAGGGGTCTCTTTAACTTTGGAATAGTACTTTATAATCCAAGGGTCTTAACTATTACATAGAAGCCCATTAAGGATTTTAAGGTAGTACCTTTGGATTTCCTTCTATGAATCCCTCATATGAAGATATGGGAGATTTTATGAGGATTTGAATCATTCGGATCACACAAAAACACATAAACACATAATCACATATTTGTTTAACTTGGTCTTCAATTTGTTATCAACTTTTTATTAATTTGTTCGTCAATTTGTTATTGATTTGTACACGTATATTTAAAGTACACCAAGAATCCAATCCATGGACTTCAATTAGTACTTTAATCATTCTCAAGAATCTAACTATAAAGATAGGAAGATCTTATAGGAATTCGGTTTTGTCCTTATTGAATCGTAATATACGAAATAAAGCACACTAATAATTCAATTAATGATTCTGATTTTGTGCTTTAAACATCCACAAGTATCTAATTATGGAGATAGGAAGATCCATTAAGGATTTTGAAGTTCGTGTAGCGGGAGACGTTTCGAAACCTTGTACTAGATATGCTTAAGTCAATATATGAGATAGAGTGTTCATGAAGTCAAGGTGCTAGATATGCCAAGGCGACATATGAAGCAGAATTTGGAGGTCGTGTACTACGTATGTTAAGTCAACATACGAGCAGAGTGTTCTTGAAAACTATTCATGGGGTTCTTTGGAAATGTGTTTAATGTTTTTGAAACCTTACGTAACGTTTTTGAAATCATGTGGTAGGTGTATTAGGTAAATATGTTTATAAATTTTTTTAAAATCATGTGAGATGGTTTTGAAATCATGTGTAAGATTTTTGAAAACACGGATAATGTTTTTGAAATTGTGCATTTAGTAAATACTAGTGGGAATGCCCGCGCGTTACGGGGTGTGAATTTGTTTTATCGTCTTTTAGTTGTTGGGGTTTGTAGTCTGTGTATGGCATTTGTGGTTTATTCGTGATGATGAAGTGTAAAGTAACTGTGAAAAAATAACTTAGCCGGGCATTTAACTCTAACATATAACAATCCACCTTTATCATCATTAACATAAAAGAACAACTTTGAATCAAACCGAAATGAAGAATCAATTACAGAGAAATTACAAATAAAAAAAATAAAAAATCCGAAATTTCCCTCATCACCGCCTTTAGAACTGCCTCGGCTCGATTACAGCCCTAAGTGATATGGATTATTTGAATTCAAATTATATAGAGAAGCAAGAACAGATAAACAATTCTAAATCAAATAAGAATGAAATGAATGTAGATTTATCAACAGGGGAAGGAGAAACTGCTATACATGTTGCTATAAAGAAAGGTCATTTAGATATAATAAGGCTTCTTCTAGAAAGGGGAGAAAATGTAAACATTCCTAATATACAAGGGTGCAAACCATAATCTCTAGGCATATGATCTTTTATTAAGTCACGAAATCACGAAGAATGAACACAAATTTCTTCGAGCCCGAAACCACAAAACACTAAGAAAAATCAGTATTTAACAACAGATAAGGACCCTTGTTCCATTTCATTCACGGAGCCTGCTTCCATTAGTTCAAGCAAAGTAAAATCAATCTAGTGGTCGGTATGCATATATACGCACTCGTAAAATGAGAAAAAGTAGAAGCTTTTCTTACCCAAAAAAGACTTTGGGAGTGGGTTGTGTTTGTTTTGATGTCAAACCTATTAATAAACATACAAAATATCAGAATACTCTCAGCAACTCGCAACTAAATGAAATTTGTTTAAACAAGTTAAAATCATTTAGGTCATGAAAAAATGTTATTTAAAACCAATATAAATGGACAAGAGCTGAGGAGTAACGAAGGAGGAGGTCATACCAGACGACATTTGTAGCACCTTGGACAAGAGTTAAGGAGTAACGAAGAAGGAGGTCATAACTATTGAGATGGATTTCAAACAACCATAATATAAATGTTCATGACATTTAATGGAAGACTATTGTTTTTTAGTATTGCGATGATATTACTGTAATAAACTAATAATGACAAACATACTCGTTTATGAAACAATAATGAAAATATATGAGATGCAAATAGTTGGCTCCATAGTTGAACGACGAAATCAAGAATTAGATTTCCTAGTTCATCATGTTTAAATGAGTACAAATTAAACCAACTAACCGAACCAAGTGAGAAACAGATAGGTCGATCATGGTTATACGTGTATAAAATAACCAAACAGCCGCCAAAACCAACCTTTATTTTTTATATTTCTCATGAATAATATATAATATGCTGAAAACTTATATAACTTTTATAAACATGCCCTTCCCTTATCAAGTAACACGTTTATAGCTTCTTTTAGTTTGCCTTGGATGTCCTTTATGTTACTGGTTCTCATCAGGTGGGGTCCTTTTGCCCTTTATCATGAGAACATCCAGGTCCTTCACTTTATAAACATGATAAAGTAAGAAGAACATAAAAACTAAATGGTAAAGGACACAGATTATCAAGTCCTAGTAAAAGACACAGATTACAAGGGAGAGTTGCAAATAAAAAAACTACAAAACAAATAAATAAACGGTAACTCTTTATTTTTAGATTAAAAAAAACAAATAAAAAACTACAACACAAAATCACAAGTGTACCTGGGATTTGGATATTTTGACCTTGGTTTAGAAAAGCGCGAAGTGTACAAAAGCGACAAGGTCGAAAATCAAAGTGCAAATCGCAAAAGTGGGGGGCTTTTCATACTCCTTTTTGGAATGCTCCACCTGCCCTGCTTCTGATATTACCAGCATTTTCTAGATGTGTGCAGACACCCTAGGAAGGTAGCAGCCTTTCGATTACTGATATATCGACACAAGACACTGAGTGTTGGGATCGAACCCTATCAGAGGAACAGATAATTAAAGCCAAAACTGGATCAGAACAGTGGATCCAGAATAAGCAGATGATTACATACAAGTCTCTCCCCTTGAAAGTGATTTCAACATCTGCTGACCTCCTATCTGCTGATCTACCAAAGTGCTGACCTACAACTGCTGCTCAAGTAAAGACCTGATGAAAGACTAAAGCCCTGCTGATTCTATCTACTGCCTTGAGTCAAGCACTGCTGATCCGGACAAGTACTGCTGGGTTCACAGCAGTGGAAAGTTGCAGCAGCTGATCTATAGTTTGTTTTGTAATGTAATGTAATAGCAGTAGTTAACATAGCAGTGCTTGTATAGATCAGAGGTTAGAGTTTGTTAGGAGGTTAGATGTCACTTTCATGGTGACGTCAGCTAAGATGCTCAGTGGTTTGCAAGTGCCTATAAATAGTTCAGTACTTTGTACTGTTCTATTAGCTCTTTTGCATCATCGTCTTCTTTGCACAAACAAACAACTGAGCTCTGGCTGAGGGGGAGTTTGCATTCATTCATCAATCATTGTAATCGTTATTGAAATAAATTCAATCTTCCAATTCATTGTGAAAAGATGTTTGATCAAAGTATTACTCTCGTTTGATTGTATGCAAAGTTTGTTTTCATCATAATTCCGCTGCACACTCATCCATCTTCATTTTAATTTCAAACACAAAATACAATCAGAAACAAACTCAGATCCAACAATTGGTATCAGAGCTTGGACAGTCAAATTTGATTTAACAATCATTTTGACGTAAATAGTTCAGCTCATAACAGTTGATACTGATCGTTTGTTCGTTTGTTGAAAAAAAGAGCAAGGATTAATCACCATTAAAGTTGATTTCTCAGTGTCTGTAAAACAACAAGAATGACGTCACAATCTCAGGATGATAAAAACAACATCGGTTCGCTTTTTAAACCACCTATGCTAAAAAGAAATGAGTACAACATCTGGCAGAGGAGGATGGGTCACATCCTCGCTCAACAAAGCACAGGTTGTTGGAGGTCTGTCATCTATGGTCCCCACGTTCCCACAGTGCCAAGTGCTGAAGATGCTAAAAAGTTCGTTCCAAAACCAGTTAAAACTTATACCGAAACCGACTATCAAAAGTTTGAACTAGATGCTAAAGCGTTTAGCATCATAGCATCAGCGCTGCCCAATGAGATATATGCTGGACTGTTACACTGTAACAGTGCCAAAGAGTTATGGGACGCGCTTAAGGAACAGTTTGGGGGGACCGAAGAAGTCATAGAAAACAATAAGGAAATCCTGAACCAACAGTATGAAACATTTTGTTACGTTAAAGGTGAATCACTAACGCAACAATTTGAGCGTTTCAGTTGTCTCATCAGTGAACAGAGGCTTGTTAACACAACTTTTACAAACTCAACTCAAAATAGCAGGTTCCTCAGGTCACTGCCAGAAAAATGGAACACCATAGCTTTTGTCACCCGAAACTCACCTGAGTTCAAGGATCTGACCTTGACCCAACTCCACGGTCGACTCCTGACCTACGAAAGGGAGTTGAACCAGAAAAGGAGGTTGCAAGAGTCAGGAAAAGTTACTGATGATTACACTTTCGGTAACACTGCTCTTCTGGGTCAAGAAGAATCTGGGAGCAGTGGTAAGGATCAGGGTTATAATCACTTCATTGACATAACTGCTGGTGCAAATTTTAACAACCCTGATCCTCACTCTGCAAGTTATGCATTCACTGCAAACGAAAACCAGATGTCAGACAATCTAAGCTTTGAACTCAATGACTTACAGCATTTTGATCCCATTGACTTAGAGGAAATGGACATCCTGCACCAACTGGCTTTGCTAAGTGTTAGAACTAGCAAATTCTACAAAAGAACAGGGCGAAAATTCCCAGGTTTGCATGGGAATCTAAGGGTTGGGTTGGATAAATCGAAAATCAAGTGCTACAAGTGTAATAGGTTGGGACATTTCACTAGGGAATGCAGGAGTC
This sequence comes from Helianthus tuberosus, assembly GCA_030545235.1. Classification (NCBI taxonomy): domain Eukaryota; kingdom Viridiplantae; phylum Streptophyta; class Magnoliopsida; order Asterales; family Asteraceae; genus Helianthus; species Helianthus tuberosus. The sequence goes on from JARYGA010003013.1 coordinate 25,652, forward strand.
AAACTAATGGTCCCATAATCACTCACCCTAGCTCAAACCCTAGACCTCAAAATCAAGGCACTGTGCACTATGCCCAGTATGCCCCAGCAGCTCAAGTGAACACTGCTCACTATGCTGCTGCCCCTGTGCCAGTGCACTATGTCCAAACTATTGTTCCACATATCCAATATGTTCAAACCCCTGTCCCCCATACACAAGTGCAGCCTGCACCTCAAACCACTGCTCCAGCAGCAGTACAACCAGATCAACAAAGTTTTTTCACTCAAGGGTTTGTTGACTGGAGCAGTATGCCTGAAGACCTTAGTGATGAAAATTTTGCACTCTATGCTTCTAATGATTCTTCTCATAATGAATTTTGTTTGATGGCATTAGAGTCAATACAGGAGGGGGTTGAAACTGAGGAGGAACAGCTGAGTATTGAAACAATGGATGAGGTGACTGAAGCAGTGGTTACTGCTGTGGCTGGTGAACTACTGTTGGGAGAAAGTTCAGGTACCCTGATTGAACCAATGACAGATCCATGGTCCGAAGACGACAAAGAAGAAGAGAAGGAAGAAAAGGCTGGTGAAAAGAAGGTGAGAGCTGATGATGAAGAGAATCATCAATGTGATTGTGCAATGATGGCTGCTGCCAAGGTATCTCCTCAAGTTCTTGAAAAACTGTGTTCTGACAATTGCATTATTGCTTTTGCTAACATCAAAGAGGTGAACGAAAACCTTAGGGATAAAATCTTAACTGATGAAGTCAAATTTGAAAGATCTCTAAAAGAACTTAAAAACAAATTGGCTGAAAAAGAGAAAGAGATTAGCAGCATGAAAGAAGAGCAGAGCATAACCAAAACTCAACTCCAAACTATGGTAGAAAAATACCAAGTTTGCAAAAAGGAGTTAGAGTCCACCCAGATCACATGTGAGAGATGGGTGGAATCATGCAAAGGGTATGAGGTTATGCTTGAAAAACAGATAAAAAGCAATGTGAAATTTGGGGTTGGTTATAGAAAACATGATGATGAAAACTCTGCTTTTGGAAAATCTGTTCAAACCACTGATGTAACCACTGAGTTCATCCCCACAAACAAGAATGGCCAAGAAGTGAAAATCACTGACAAACTTGGTAACAAAATCGCACTTGATAGACCAATGGGATCCTCTACTTTTGAGGAGCTTGAAGATTATCAGTTTAAACCAAAATGGTCTGATGAGTGTGATATTCTTGAAAATTTCAAGCCAATGGACTTTTCATCGACTGATGGTGTCAAGGCTCCAAAAGCTAAAGTCATACCACTCAAGGACATCCCAGCAGTGGTTAAAACCTCTGCTGCAAAGGAGTCTGAAAAGAGAAAGAAGAAAGAAAAAATTGATAACTTGTTTTGTGAATTCTGTGAGAAAAGGAATCATCTAACAAAAGATTGTTTCCACTTAAAAGCTTATGATTTAAACAGAACAAGTGTCATTGTTTCAGCTGAAAGTTGCATTGTTTATGGTAAAACAAACCACAAAACTCAAGCATGTGTGTATCTCAAAAACTTTGATGTGAAAAAGAATGAGTACATTGCTAAAACATCCTTGAGTTCATCATCATCATCATCATCATCTGTCAAATTCACCAAGAAACAACCACTGTTTGTGCCAGTAGAAACAGCTGTCACAAAACAGCTGAACCAAACATCTGTCAAAAGAGATGTTCAGGTTACTGATGCACCCCCTGCCAATCAGTTCAGAAAAGGCAAAGAAAAACAGTCTTACCAAAGGATTACACATGTTTATGAGGCCTACAAAAGGCCCTCTAAACCCAGAGTGAACAGGCATCCTTTTGGTTACCAGCAGGTGATTGGTCAGGACCCACAACAGTGGTTAGAGAAGAACTGTACTAAAACAGTTCAAACCCCTGACCTAACCACTGTCCATCATTCTGCATCCATCCCAGACACTGTTGAGACCCCATCCAAAGCCCTGCTGGCTTTGGAGACCCTAATGAACTAATCCTTTTACTTCATGTGCAGGGAGCTTCTGCATGCTTTGATAGTCTTTGGTATGTAGATAGTGGAGGCTCCAGGCACATGACAAGATGTAAAGCCCTCCTCAAAGACTTTAAAATCCATGGAGGGGGTGATATATCCTTTGGGAATAATAGTAAAGGGAAAGTTCTGGGATCTGGTACAGTGCAATCTGGAAATGTAAAATTTGAAAATGTCAATCTAATAGACAATCTAAAATTCAACATTCTGAGTGTATCACAAATGAGTGACAAAGGGTTTAGGTCATTCTTCACAAAAGATTGGTGTAGGATTGTTGGACCAGAAATGGTCAAAAAGATTGAAGCAATAATCAAAACTGGTCAAACTAAACTTGTTGCTCAAAGAAGTGGCAATGTTTATGTTGTTGATATGTCAAAAGAGTGTCCCAGAGCTGATGCCTGTCTGTTCTCAGCTGCCTCTAACAAAGAGACAGAACTTTGGCACAGAAGGCTGGGGCACACAAATCTTAAGACAATCACTGAAATTTCAAAAAATGGTTTGGTGAGAGGCCTACCACAAAAATTGTTTTCATGTTCTGAACATTGCATTTCCTGTTTAAAAGGAAAACAGCATAAAAGTTCTTACAAGTCCATTGAAGAGTCCAAAACAACCCAGTGTTTGCAAATGCTACACATGGAATTGTTTGGCCCAGTTCAAGTCATGAGCCTCAAGAAGAAAAGATATTGTTTGGTTATTGTTGATGACTTTTCTAGGTTTACATGGACTTTCTTTTTACACTCAAAAGATGAGACTGCAGGAATTTTGCAAGACTTTGTGACACAGGTTGAAAAGCAATTTGACCTTCCAGTGAAAAGCTTCAGGAGTGACAATGGCACAGAATTTAAAAATAAGGAGTTGGATGCCTTCTGTGTGAAGAAAGGGATTGTAAGGCAGTACAGCATCCCTAGAACACCAGAGCAAAATGGGGTTGTTGAAAGAAAGAACAGAACTTTGATTGAGGCTGCCAGAACTATGCTTGCAGATTCAGGTTTGCCATTAACTTTCTGGGCAGAGGCAGTAAACACTGCCTGCTATGTCCAGAACAGAGTTTTAATAAACCCCAGGCACAAAAAGACTGCTTATGAAATTCTGTATAAAATCAAACCACTGATCTCATATTTCAAGGTGTTTGGCTGCCCATGCTTTATTTTGAACTTAAAAGATTCCATTTCAAAATTTGCAGCCAAAATTGATTGTGGTTATCATTTGGGATACTCAACCACTGCCAAGGCCTACAAAGTGTTCAATACACGGACCAAGGCAGTGGAGGAGACATTGAATGTTA
>JARYGA010003014.1:0-33133 GCA_030545235.1 Helianthus tuberosus
AAAATATACTACTTTTCGGAACTTGTCGACTATAGGATATGTGATCCTTGATCATATCCTAAACTTTTTGAGGATATTTATTAAGTTTTTTGTTTACTTGATAAGTTTAGACAAAATGTATATCACAACAATTGAAAAGTAAAGTACTAACAAGGATAGCAACACGGGAGATAGCCAAAAAGTTAGAGTTATTTTATTCACAAAACATTAAACCCTTTAAGGTTGTCAAAATTGCCAACCCACGTTTCTACCAGCAAAACGTGGCCCGTCCACATGGGTTGGCAAAGGGTGTCCATTGTTTACGGGTCTTTGTAGTGCAGGAAATAAAAGACGGAAGGATAACGAGTGGCTTCATCCCCTAAACTGAGGATCCATCCACCACCCATTATCCTGCCTATTGTTCAAGGATCCATGATCCTTCACCCTAGAAACTATTGTCTAAAGTTATTACAACTCATCATTGTTCAACAAAAACATCATAATCAAACAACCTAACTTAAAAAAAAATGGGCTCCGGCTATGTCTAGAAGTGTCCATCATCGCCCATTCATGCAGCTTACACCTTCGCTGCATCACCTTCACCAGCTCCACCTGCTTCTCCACCCTGATCCTTGCCACTGCCACCAGCCTCGATCGCCAGAACCTCATCAGCCTCTTCTTCGTCATCCAGCTCAGCCAATCTAGCCTTCCAGCCCTCCATGTCCCAGTTGCTCCTGTCAAAATTAGGATCCTGAGCTTCTTGGGCCATCTGCAACTTGGTTTTGTACATGGCAATGGCAGCGGAGACTTTGGCATCCTCCGTGATCTCGTGCTTCTCATAGTCAGCATTGATCTGAGCTGCAACCGCCTGAGTTTTGGCATCATTGAGGTCCTTTTCGAGGGAGGCAATCTTGTGATCCTTGAGCACCACCACTTTTTGGAGGTCAGAGTATTTCTCCTCAATCTCTTCGACGTTCCCAACATAGTCCTCGATTTCAGCTAATTTCTGCAAAGAAGATAATGCAAAGCTCAGGATCACGTGATCCTCAAGTGGGCAGAATAATTAAGCTAAGTCAGTGATCCTTACCTCAGCAAAGTACTCGAGGAACTGATGGCGGATCAGAGGCAAGCCTTCTAGATTGTCAGCTTCAGAGGTCTTCCTTTTCTTTCCACCTCTTCCCTTTGAAGTGGTTGCCTTGGGGATCGTGACAGCTGGGCTGGCAGCAAGCTTCTTCTTTGAGGATCGGACAGTGTCAAGGTCAGTGACACTTAAACGGGTAGCATACTTCGATGATTTTCCAGCACCTACACATTCAAAAACAGATAAGTACCCTTATTTCATTTTAATTTAAACATTTAATTACATATAAACATGGATACTTACTTAACATTGTGACAGAACCTGAGGATACCTCTTGAGAATCCTGGGTATTTGCTTTAAATGATCTTATTTCAGGATCAAGCCTCCGAAAAGCAGCAAGCCTTTCCTTCGTTGCAGGTGTTGAGATAAGGTGTGCGACAGTAATAGCTGCAAAATAGAAACAAAAGGATGTTAGTGATCCTCAGCAGAAACAAGGTCATCTGGTGATCCTTCTAAAGATCCTCTATCCTACCATGGGTGGTCCATTTTCTAGGCAGATCCTTTCCATTAGGGAGAGAATCCCTTCTGACAAAGAAGAATCGCCGTTTCCAGTTGGTGTCATTCTTAATGGCTTTGAAGATGGGGTGTTCTTCACCAGGTTTGTGTTTGAGTAGATATCGGTGGGATCCATGGCTAACAAGGTCATACATCTCTGCAAACTCCGACATTCCCAGATCAATTCCTTCATGTTCAATGATCCTTTCAAGGGTATATAAGACCCTCCAGATCATTGGCATCGCTTGAATGTAGGAGATGCCGGTAAGAGAGAAGAAGGATTGGGGGAAATCTGGAAAAGGATACGAGTATCCTATTGTAAATGGTGTGACCGGAAAAGCCACCCAGGTTTCAGAAACATAGTCACTCAGGATGGTGGGATCAAATGGTTTGAAATCGGTGTTTGCCGGAAAACAATGGCGGATTCTGTCTATCTGTGGATCAGTAAAGCAGCATCGTTCTTTTGCAGAATCTTTTATGATCCCTTGGCTTTTCAAGGGGCTGTCCTTCTTGTGATCCTTAGCCGGTGAGGATCTTAGCATCATCTCGATTATGACGGTGGTGAAGAAGAAGAAACAGAGTGAGAAGATAAAGAGAGAAAGGAAAGAGAAATACCTGATCAAGTCTTCGAATGAGGATTTAAAGAGAAAACGCACGAATTTAAATGCTCTCTAACCCTTATCTCTAACTTCAATTTATAATGATGATCTTGCAGGGTAGTCACTTCAGTGACGTCAGGATGGTAACGGCTAGTCCGACTACAACGGCTAGTTATCCGTTGATTCGTTACGGATAAGAACAGAAAATATAACTCGTTTATTTACAAATTACTCCTTATATTTTGGGGGCAATTGTTAGGGGAGGATTTTCCAATGATCAGTGATCCTCAATTACTGTTGGGCTTAATGATCCTCACTTCTGTTTGAATTAGTGATCCTCAGAAGTATTGCAGGATCAGGATCATGGATCATCGTATGGATCCTTATACTAACGATTGTCTGCTTTGAATATGATGTTGTTTTGCAGGAGTACGAGCTTGGACTTGGTCTTGGCGATATTCCTGGAGCATATTCCATACTTATTCCGCACGTGCTTAACTAAAGTGGACGTTATGGAGTTCGTGGAGGACTTGCACAAAATGCGGAATGTTTGTTAGCTTAGATATTTTCCATTTTTAAAAGGGATAGCGAGCTAAATAGAAAACACTTGGCTATTTTTAGCTTAACACACACACTCGCAACTGCTCTCACCAGCTCTTGACAATTCACTTGGCTATTACACATTTTTTGCACATTACACTATAGTGATCCTTGTAATTAGCTCGCTATCATCCGAAGTTGTAACACATTTCTTGTTTAATCTGAGTTGGTGATCGGTAGTTTCCATCACCCGAGGTTTTTTATGCCGGAGATCATTCATTGATCAAGGGTTTTTCCTCGTATAAATCTTTGTGTCACTTATTCATTACATTTCTGAGTGATCCTTCACATTGTTCATTGATTCAAGCATCACACCTCACAACAGAAAGTTTGGTTGCATTATCATTGCTTGATTTTTGACCAAAACAATTGTATCCTGACATTTGAAGTAATAAGAAGAACAAGGCAGCTGCGATTGTCAGCTCCCGAGGTTTTGTGCTGGCGATCTAGATTGATCAAGGGCTTTCCTCATACATCTCATGTCACCCTTTACTTTTTTGCTCATTGTTTGATTATAGATATAGCTCGATATCCTGAGCTATATCCTCAAAACTGTTTTTGCAAATAACCAAACCAGGATATTTTCAATACACATTCTTAGCACACTACCTCACAAAACTAATTTGATCACTAAATTGCTTAGGTAATTTTGACCAAAACAAATACTATGAGGAGTTTTGTGTCATGTTCTAGGGTTTTAGTTACCCTAGGTTTTGCAAGGTTGTGAGGGATTTTCTCAACCACAATATCGCAATCGGAGGTCGCCGAAAATTAGAGAGATAGAGAGATGTCAGTGGTCCGCGGCTTAGGAACACATGACAAAAATAGGTAATGTTTTTGTTTAGGCTTTGATTTGATCTCAACATGTATTGTAACAACTGATTTTGTGTGAAAGGGGCAGGTGTTGGTGTGGCTTGGTGATGGCAGGTGGTTGGGATAATGTGGGTTGGTGGTGATGTTGCAGGTGTTGTGTGTTGGTGCAGGTGGTTCGGGGTGGAGTGGTGGTAGGTGGTGGTCAACGCAACAATGCCTCAAATGATTGTAACTATTTAAAATATAGGGTGATTATATATATTCAATTATATGTATTTTTGTTTTACTTATGAAAATTATTTTTAAATTTAAATGACTAAATTGCCCTTATGTGACCAAAGTTAACTAAAAATTTTAACCTGGTTAGTGTTAAAGGACCTAAAGTGTAATGAGTTTTCCAAATAAAGGATTATGGTTGTAATTATTGAAGTTAAAAGGCATCCATTGCAATCCGATACAAACATAAAGGACGAAAAGTGTAATTTACTCTTTTTTTATCTTTCATGTGAGCATGATATTGTTATATAAAATAGAATAAAAAATAAATTTTTACTGAGTTTTCTATGCATTGTGTTAAAGGTTCTGCTAATTGTGTTTTTCAAATGGGTTTTAGTTATTAGATTTTTTCAAGGGTTTTATATATTGTATTATTATCAGAACCTAAAACACAATGTTATTTTGGATTATGTCAATTGTAACCTATAACAAAATGTATAACACAATGAATATGGTGTTATATTTGGGTTTTCTATACATTATGTTATTTGTTCTAATTATTGTGTTTTTCAAAGGAGTGGGTTTTCTATATATTGTGTTATAGGTTCTGGTCGTTGTGTTTAATCTGCTATCCATTGTGTTTTAGTATATTGTTCATTGTGTTTTTGTTCTGCTATCATGGTATTTCAGTCTGTTGTCCATTGTATTTTTATCTGCTGTCTATTGTGTTTTTTCATTATATTTTTAGTTTGATACTCATTGTGTTTTTATCTACTCTCACTTGTGCTTTTCCATTGTGTTTTTAGTTTGATACACATTGTGTTTTACGTTATGACCATTATGTTTTACGTAACTGGGTTTTCAATTTTTTTTAAATATAATAATAGAGTACTCATATTAAAGATAAAAAGACACTCAATTTTATGGTATAACTTAAAAAAACAAATGACGTATAAAAAGGTTATGGACATTTAAAAATTGGGTTGGGTGGGGGGAGGAGATAGCATGTGACTTGCATGTGCATGTTTCTTAGCTTGTGAGAAACATTTGCATATTGTTTTTTGGGTAAATTACTTTTTGAGTCCCTGTGTTTTAGTAGTTTTAACCACGTAAGTTCAAAATCAAAATGTTTAACGCTTTGAGTCCCTATAGTCACTTTTCTTAACCATTTGAGTCCAAATTTCTAACACTTTTAGAATTTTGTTGTTAAGTTTTGTTAAATGACCAAATTACCCTTATAATTAAAAAATAAAAAAACTAATTTATTTAAATTTCTCTCTCTCTCCTATACATCTCTCCTTATCTGCAACTTTCTCTCATATTTTAGTCTCTCTCTAAACCACCTCCTCCTCCCACCATCTACACTATCTCTCACAAAGCTCAAGCTCACCATCAATGGCGGCACCAATTTATAACTCTATCCGCCATCCATCTATCTCTCTAATTTATTTCTTTCACCCAATTTATAACTCCATTTTTAGGGCTTTTCATGAACACCATCTAAAACAACAGAAATCGAGCAAATTAAGGACGATTATGGACAGGGAATCGAAGATTGTACCTGGTTGTGCTTGAAATCGAAGAAAAATTAGAAATAATGGAGTGAGTTGAATTATCTAACAATGGATTGAACGGTGTAGGTGAAGAGCAACAATGTTGTTATAGTACAGCTATACTAAGTTCAAAGGTAATGTTTTGTTAAGGATGTTTTTGTAAGAACCGTTCGCGTAATTTAAATAAAATAAACAAATTTTATTAATACTGATTACAAACAGAAATGAGAAAGACAAAAAACAATTACAAATACAACTGAAAATAAACCAAATACAAGAAAGGGGTAGAAACAGAGTGACTGAGGCACGTGTTCAACACGCTTCCCTTAAAACAAATTCCGAGTCTCCCAAGAGTACTCGTTTTGTTTCCCAGGGTACAACAGCCGGAGCAGTAGTACTGCCGGAATTCGCCTACAACCCGAAGGTTACCTTGAAAACTTGCTGGAGAAAGATCAGAGAAAGTAGAGAGGGAATGTTGAGTATGCTGTTGTAGCTGGTATCTTTCTGCAGTGGGTGTGGAGCTGTATTTATACAGCTCCTAAGTCGAAACAGTCAAAACGAATTAAAGAGAGGTTTAAATTGCATTAAACGTCTTCAATGCAATTTAATACGTCATTTAATTCTCAGTCAAAGCCTGTTAACTCGTCAGTTACGAAGCTGGACTGAAACTGCTCTGTTATTCAATGCTGGAAGCTTTCTGCGCGCGCGCCCATGCGCGGTGCGGCCTTTTGGCTCACAGCCGTGCGCCGCGCGCCCATGTGCGGTGCGGCCTCTTGGCTGCGCTCATGCGCCACGTCACCGCGCGGTGCGTCCTCTTGGCTCAAGTCCATGCGCGCGTGCGCCACACAGTCGCGCCGTATTGGCTCACTCTGGTGCACCGCGTGCACCCGCGCGCCTCAGTGCCACGTGTACTCGCGCGCGCATGACTGCCACGTCATGCGCCGCATCACCTACCACTTGGTCCTTGCAACCCTTGTGCTCCACCACGCGCACGCGGTCAAAAATACAAAGGCGGCTCTCAAGCGGGCGAAGTGCAAAGTGCGCCATCAAAGCGCCACATTGCGCCTCATCGCCCACGCCACGCGCGCGCGCGCGCGCGAGCGTGTGCGAGTGCGAGTTAGGGTGCTCCGCACCCTTCGCGAGGACACTAGTGTGTGCTTCCATGAAACAATAAGGATGGAGAGTTCCACCTTAAATACCCATTTAAGTTCCATCTCTCATCCGATGTGGGACAAGGTGCTACTTTCCCTTTTGTTTCAGCATTGAATGTTCCAAACACCCAACTTTGAGCATCGATATCTCATTCATCTTAGCTCGGTTTTGGACGTGGTTTAGTTCGTTGCGAAGGTCTTCCAACATAGAACACAAACCCACAAATAAATATATAAAACCCGCTCATTTTATTATATTTATTTCTAGTCCAAAATAGGAAAAAATCATTTTCCTATATTTGTGAAAAATGCTATTTTCACCTATTTTTCCAACAATCCCCCACATGAAAAATGCTATTTTCATCAAATTTCCAACAATCCCCCACATGTATGGAAATGGATCTTTTCCTTACACTTTTCAACGATAAACTTCGACAGTTGAGCATTGCAAGATAGGTAGGTTTTAACCTTTGAACCTTCTTTTGTGAAGCGCACTTAGCTTACTAGCGGTGTGTAGACGCGATGTCCTTGAACATACCCCCATTTGTGTAAACGACAATACCCTTCACACAATACTCTCCCTGGTTTGGCCAACTCCTCATTGTCGTGTCCTATTATGGTCCTGGAACACTAGCCTGGTTCTGCGAGAGCTCTAGGATTTGCGCACCCCACAAATCCATTTGAAGCGACCCCACTTCTCTCTAACATAGGTGATTCCCCTGAATCATTAAAAGCATCATGGTTATTTGATTTCCCGAAATCGTTAACCTTAATATGCTTAGCCTCACATCAATGTCACTGATTGGAATGGACTAGGAAGTATAAATAACTCCCTTTTTATTTAGTTTAGGGTACTCCCCCACAGTGACTCCGTTTGGTAATATGATTAAGTTGTCCTATTGAACTTAGATCTTGGGATCTCCAGTCAACTAAGTTAGGTTTCCCTCATATTCCCATTTACCACGGGCTTTAGTCCCATTCCTCTTGACGACGTTTCTACTAACTCTCTGCTTAAGCCTTTTGTAAACGGGTCCGCAATGTTATCTGTTGATCTCACATAATCAATTGTGATAACACCCGTTGAGAGTAGTTGTCGTATCGTGTTATGTCTACGTCGCATATGCCTTGATCTGCCATTGTACATCAAGCTTTGAGCTCTACCAATCGCTGATTGGCTATCACAATGTACACATATGGCTGGCAAAGGCTTTGGCCATCTTGGAATATCTTCCACGAATTGACGTAGCCATTCCGCCTCCTCGCCTGACTTATCCAAGGCGATAAATTCAGATTCCATTGTGGATCTCGCTATGACCGTTTGCTTAGAAGACTTCCAAGCAATAGCAGCTCCTCCAAGTGTAAACACATAACCACTTGTTGATTTGGAATCTTTATTATCCGATATCCAGTTTGCATCAGTGTATCCTTCGATCACTGCTGGTTGTCGGGTATAATGCAGTCCATAATCTCTTGTGTATCTTATGTATTTAAGCACCCTCGTGATAGCTTTCCAATGATCCGCGCACGGATTGTTGGTGTATCTACTTAGCCTACTCACCGCGTAAGCCAAGTCGGGTCTAGTACATGTCATTAGATACATTAGACTGCCAATAATTCTTGAATACTCTAACTGAGCAACTCCCTCTCCTTTATTCTTCTTGAGATGTTGAGAGGTATCAACTGGAGTTCGAGCTACACTCGTATCTCCCGAGTTGAATTTTTCAAGAATCTTATCCACATAGTGAGATTGACTTAAGACAAGACCATCTTGGGTTCTTATGATCTTTACTCCAAGAATCACATCCGCTAAACCCATGTCTTTCATATCAAATCTCGCTTTCAACATGTTTTTAGTAGCCTTGATAATTTTATCATTACTCCCAATGATAAGCATATCGTCTACGTAAAGACATAAGATTACATAACCTTCATTTGTGTCTTTGAAATAAACACATTTGTCGCACTCATTTATTTTGAAACCATTGTCAAGCATGACATGATCAAACTTTTGGTGCCATTGTTTTGGTGCTTGCTTCAAGCCATACAAAGACTTGACGAGTTTACACACTTTACCCTCTTGACCTGGGGCGGAGAAACCTTCAGGTTGCTCCATGTAAATCTCTTCTTCTAAATCGCCATTTAGAAATGCAGTTTTAACATCCATTTGGTGAACTTCCAAATTTCTTAAAGCCGCTATAGCAAGAACCAATCTAATCGAGGTTATGCGCGTCACAGGCGAGTAGGTATCAAAGTAATCTAGACCTTCCTTTTGTCTAAATCCTTTAATCACCAACCTAGCCTTGTATTTATCAATACTTCCATCAGTTTTCATCTTCCTTTTGAATATCCAACGATATCCAAGTGGTTTGCAACCAGGTGGAAGATCTACTAACTCCCAAGTATGATTTTGCAATATAGAATCAATCTCGTTCTTTATTGCTTCTTTCCATTGAGGTCCTTCCGAAGAAGAAACCGCTTCGCGATATGTATTGGGCTCGCCCTCAACCATATAGCTAACGAAGTCAGGACCGAAGGATTTTTCAACCCTTGGCCTTTTGCTTCGCCTACGGTCACTTTCTTCAACCTCAGGTTGTTCATGTGTCTTATCATGAACTACCTCATCAACTCGTGTCGATGAACTTTCACCTACTTCAAAATTAGGTGTTGACGTTGCATGTGTTTGTCTTCTTAAAGAAAACACATTTTCAAAGTAAGACACAACGTTAGGATTCACCTCCATGATAGTGTTTACATGTACATCAGGATTCTTGGACTCATGTACAAGAAATCGATGTGCACTACTGTTATGCGCATATCCAATAAATATGCAATCAACAGTTTTGGGTCCTATCCTAAGAGCCTTAGGAGGTGGTACAATCACCTTTGCTAGGCACCCCCACACTTTCAAGTATTTATATGAAGGCTTTTTCTTTTTCCATAACTCATATGGAGTCTCATCTTTCTTTTTCAATGGTATCTTGTTCAAAAGATAATTGGCCGAGAGAATGGCTTCCCCCCACATGTCATGGCTCACCCCAGAACTTATCAACATGGCGTTCATCATTTCTTTCAATGTGCGGTTCTTTCGTTCCGCCACGCCATTTGATTGTGGAGAATAAGGAGGTGTACACTCATGTACTATGCCACTTTTTGCGCATAACTCGACAAAAGGTGCAACATATTCGCCTCCTCGATCGCTTCGCAAAGCTTTTATCTTCTTTTGAAGTTGATTCTCAACTTCATTCTTATACAAGATAAATTTACTTATTGCTTCATCTTTACTTTTTAGTAAATATACATAGCAATATTTAGTACTATCGTCAATAAACGTGATGAAGTACTTATTTCCACCTCTTGTGGGTACCGCTTTTAAATCACAAATATCAGTGTGAATTAAATCAAGGGGTTCGGTTATTCGTTCAACCGATTTGGATGATGTTCTTGTAAGTTTGGATTCTACACAAGTTTCACATTTATAGTGTGAATCAATATGGAATGTTGGTATACAATTTAAATTGATTAAACGTCGGATTGAATTAAAATTAACGTGACCTAATCTACCATGCCATTTATTTGAATCAGAAAACTCAAGCATATAAGTAGAAGTAGTAGCAATTTTATTCATCTTTTTGACAGCCATTACATTCAATTTAAACATGCCGTTTTGGGCGTAGCCCTTACCAACATACGTTCCTCGTTTAGTAAGTACAAATTGATCGCTCTCAAATACTAAACGAAAACCAAACTTGTTAAGCAACCATCCCGAGACTAGATTCTTCCGCAAGTCCGGGACATACAACACGTTGCTTAGAGTGAGCTCCTTTCCTGAGGTCCACTTCAAGATCACCGTTCCTTCACCCATGATATCGGCGGTGGCTGCATTGCCCATATACAGCTTCTCATCTCCTTCAAGTGCCTTGAAGGTGGTAAAGAGGGTTTTGTCTGCACAAACATGACGGGTCGCTCCCGTATCAACCCACCAACCTTTTGGAGTATTGGTCACCGTATTGACCTCATCCATCATTGCACTTTTGTCGGAAATCATTGCCACCAAAGGCATTCCGTCTTCATCTACCATGTGCGCACGCTCACGCTTTGGTTTCTTGCATTGGTTAGCCCGATGCCCCGGCTCGTCACAGTTGTAACAAGTCCCTTGGAACGTTGGAGGTTTCTTTTTCACAACCCCTTTCTTCGGTCCAAGTTTGCTAGCCTTTGCTTTCCCTTTGTCCTTTTTCCCCTTGCCCTTGGCGCCTTTAGAGGATTGCCCATGCTCGACCAGATTTGCGCTAGCACTAGGCTGCACAAGGCTGTTTTTTAGGGCGATCCTATTCTCCTCTTCTATACGAAGACGAAGAACAAGGTCCTCCACCGACATTTCCTTCCGCTTGTGTTTAAGATAATTCTTAAAATCCAACCAAGCAGGAGGTAATTTCTCAATCATGGCTGCCACTTGAAATGTCTCGCTAAGTACCATTCCCTCGGCATGGATGTCATTTAGTATAATTTGCAACTCTTGGACTTGGTTCATAACCGGCTTGTTATCAACCATTTTGAAGTCCAAGAAACGGGCGACAACAAATTTCTTTGTTCCCGCATCCTCCGTTTTGTACTTTTTCTCCAAGGACTCCCATAACTCTTTGGAAGTCTTGATATTATAGTACACATTATACAGGGCATCCGAGAGACCGTTGAGTACATAGCCTCGACATATGAAATCCGAATGCTTCCAAGCATCTACCGCGCTCAGAGCCTGAGCGTCGGTCTCCCCTTCCGCAGGTTGGGGAGCGGTTTCCGTCAAGAACCTCGCAAGGTTCATGGTGGTCAAGTAGAAGAACATCTTCTGTTGCCACCGCTTGAAGTGTAGACCCGAGAACTTCTCAGGTCTTTCAGCATGATTTGCCACTGTGGACGCTCCCACAGTGTTGGCAGGGGTTCCAACGACAACATTCGTATTGTTGTTGTTTGAGGTCGACATTCTGAAAAAATTAAAATTAAAATTTTTAGTCAAAAAATTCTGATTTACGCACAAACCAGAAGGAAACTACTATATTTTAATTTACCACAATTTACTGTTTCGGCTTCTAAGTCCAACTTTGAAGACCAAAAACAGAAAATATATAATTTTTAGAACTTACTAATTGGCTTCTAAGTCCAACTTTGAAGACCAAATCAGAAAGTTTAGCAATTTTTAGGACAAAAAACTGAAAGTAACCAGAATGGTTTTCAACCAAAGTCGCTCCTTTGAAGGTGAAAACCAAAAAAAAATCTGTTTTTAAAACACAAACTGAGTGAAAACAAAACTGGTTTGAATCACAAACAGAATGGTTTTGATTTTACGAACGGTTTTAAAAATTTGTTTTAAGATTGTAAGAACCGTTCGCGTAATTTAAATAAAATAAACAAATTTTATTAATACTGATTACAAACAGAAATGAGAAAGACAAAAAACAATTACAAATACAACTGAAAATAAACCAAATACAAGAAAGGGGTAGAAACAGAGTGACTGAGGCACGTGTTCAACACGCTTCCCTTAAAACAAATTCCGAGTCTCCCAAGAGTACTCGTTTTGTTTCCCAGGGTACAACAGCCGGAGCAGTAGTACTGCCGGAATTCGCCTACAACCCGAAGGTTACCTTGAAAACTTGCTGGAGAAAGATCAGAGAAAGTAGAGAGGGAATGTTGAGTATGCTGTTGTAGCTGGTATCTTTCTGCAGTGGGTGTGGAGCTGTATTTATACAGCTCCTAAGTCGAAACAGTCAAAACGAATTAAAGAGAGGTTTAAATTGCATTAAACGTCTTCAATGCAATTTAATACGTCATTTAATTCTCAGTCAAAGCCTGTTAACTCGTCAGTTACGAAGCTGGACTGAAACTGCTCTGTTATTCAATGCTGGAAGCTTTCTGCGCGCGCGCCCATGCGCGGTGCGGCCTTTTGGCTCACAGCCGTGCGCCGCGCGCCCATGTGCGGTGCGGCCTCTTGGCTGCGCTCATGCGCCACGTCACCGCGCGGTGCGTCCTCTTGGCTCAAGTCCATGCGCGCGTGCGCCACACAGTCGCGCCGTATTGGCTCACTCTGGTGCACCGCGTGCACCCGCGCGCCTCAGTGCCACGTGTACTCGCGCGCGCATGACTGCCACGTCATGCGCCGCATCACCTACCACTTGGTCCTTGCAACCCTTGTGCTCCACCACGCGCACGCGGTCAAAAATACAAAGGCGGCTCTCAAGCGGGCGAAGTGCAAAGTGCGCCATCAAAGCGCCACATTGCGCCTCATCGCCCACGCCACGCGCGCGCGCGCGCGCGAGCGTGTGCGAGTGCGAGTTAGGGTGCTCCGCACCCTTCGCGAGGACACTAGTGTGTGCTTCCATGAAACAATAAGGATGGAGAGTTCCACCTTAAATACCCATTTAAGTTCCATCTCTCATCCGATGTGGGACAAGGTGCTACTTTCCCTTTTGTTTCAGCATTGAATGTTCCAAACACCCAACTTTGAGCATCGATATCTCATTCATCTTAGCTCGGTTTTGGACGTGGTTTAGTTCGTTGCGAAGGTCTTCCAACATAGAACACAAACCCACAAATAAATATATAAAACCCGCTCATTTTATTATATTTATTTCTAGTCCAAAATAGGAAAAAATCATTTTCCTATATTTGTGAAAAATGCTATTTTCACCTATTTTTCCAACAGTTTTTTATGAGATTTGCTGTAGCAAAGCATGGTAGTGTACTAGTGTTTCTTGATGTATTGTTACTTGCAGGATGTGGAACCGTCACAAGGGCTCACGTGGGTCCACGTGCACCAGACGTGGATGGATGGATCGACGGGTGATGACAAAAGTTGGTTTCTTTGAGGTTGTACAACTTGCCCGCCATTGAGGTATCTCGAGAAAATTAAGGACGATCTGGAGCTTGATGGAGTTATGGAACGGTGCAAGTGGAGTGAGTTGACTCATTATGTGGCGGAGATTGGTGGTGATGGAGTCTGGTAAAGGAGATTCTGGTGAGTGACGTTTGGTTTCAGCTGTTAGGGTTTCTAGTCTGGAGAGTAGGTCGGTTATGGTGTTCGGTGGTATTTATAGAGAGAGAAGAGTGGTGGTAGTTCGATGGTGGTGGCAGGGTTTCTAGTTGAAATTAGTTGTTGTTTTTTTTTTATTATATCGGTAATTTGGTCATTTAACAAAACTTAACAACAGAATTCTAACTGTGTTAGAAATTTGGACTCAAATGGTTAAGAAAAGTGGCTATAGGGACTCAGGGCGTTAAACATTTTGATTTTAGACTCAAGTGGTTAAAACCACTAAAATACAGGGGCTTAAAAAGTAATTTACCCTTGTTTTTTTTGGTTTGATGAAACTATCTTTTTAACTTGATTTTTACATTTGTTACTTTATAATGACTTCTCACCCTTATCATTTATTTTAATCTTTGTAGAATAACTTACTTAGCTTATCATATAACAATACTATTTTTGTTTAGGTATCACCAGTTTCAGTTTTATTCAATTAGATTAGGAAAGGCACAAACAATTTTCAACAAAAATAAAAGAGATAAAGAAGAGTACCTTTTTCAAAGTATCAAAAAAAGTAAATACTTTCTTTTTTGAGTACACTGCTCTTGATTATAGTTAGTTGTGATAAATGAATGCGTTCACAAACTTGCAAATATGAAATTGATTAATTTCCCATTGACTTTGAAATCATCAAATGAAGTTGTTGCCTGGTGGAGATTGTAAACACATATTATACTTTAGATTAATTAAAACATACACTTGTGTGGGGCTAATAAATTGATGTGAGTAGAGCCATGGTATGCATTTAACCGTTGAAACTAAATTAAAATTTACTTGATATGATTGATTTTGTTAGGATGTTACAATCAACATGATATTTTTTAGTTTATAAATATCGATGAGGGTCGTGATGTGAAATGGTTTATATGTTACGAAGATCGTAATCGATACCACTTCACTTAAGCGAATGATGCCCCCACACAACATTATACGGGTGTTACCACGTACCCCGTGCCAAAGGAGGGGGAATTGGTCCACTCACGAGCGTTAACTGAGTGGAAGACGTTTGGGGTGTGATGATCAACGTCAAAGCGTGGACTAGCCATTAGAAACATAAATTAATTCTTTAAATTTAATTCATATTGGGAAGGGTTATCTTGAGAACGCTAAATATTACGAGAACCGTGAGAATGAAAGAAAAAACTGCGAGAACTTGGTAAAAAAATAATTCATATTAAATTTTACTACACTTATCATTATTATTCGAATACAATATTAAAAATTAAATTTACACGTTCAATATACATGTATTCGTAAATAAATAAAAGGGGTAACTTTGTAGAATAGTAACCAAGTTTTAAAAGTATTCCAATTAGGTCACTCAAATTTCAAAAGTGTTCCAATCAAGTCACTTAACATTCATTTTTCATTAAAATTAAGGGTTTTTTCATCCATTTCATAGGTAACCGTGGTAATGTGGATCTTTGTTTCTTTTTTCCCTTTTTTTTATGCTAACGTCGAGTGGTGACGTGGATTTTAACTTGTTTTTTTTAATTTTTAATGTAATTAAAGTGTTTTTATTTTTAATAAATATTATTTCATATATTAAAATAATCTGACCACAGAATCTTATAAGCCATTTTTTCTTGACACGGACATGGCTCGATTTGAAGGTTAAATTATCTAATTGAGACAAAAACGATATGAGTGGCCTAATTAGAACACTTTTAAAATTTGGTTACTATTCTATGACATAATAAAATTTACTCATGTGAAAGTTTTCCCTTTGCTCGTGTATAAATTTAGGGTTGGTTTATTTCCACATCCCCTATAATCTTATTTTCACATCCCTATACCTATACGGGCCGTATAAAATGATACGGGCCGTATAGAATGTTTATGCACAGAATTTTATGCGGTGGAATGTTTTTTTTGTTTTTATATGTATACGGGACGTATACTTATATACTGGCCGTATACATATTTGCATAATTTTGTTTGGTGTTTCGAAGGTTTGCCAAGGGTTTTTAGTTTTGAAATATGTATACGGGCCGTATAATGTTATACGGGCCGTATAATTGTATACGGCCCGTATAGCCCGTATAGAAAAGTTAACTTTTTTGTTGCAACCAGGAAACCGTTTAATAAATTTTTGTATTTAAAATAGTGTTGTATATATCGGATTATATTACGAGTTTGTAGTTAAACGTATTTATTATGTTTAATAAGTTTCCTCTTTGTAAAACGATAAATATGTATAGAAAAGCTATTTTTTTGTTGCAATCGGGAAACCGTTTAATAAGTTTTATAAATTTTAAAATAGTATTGTATATATCGGATTATGTTACGAGTTTTTAGTTAAACGTATTTATTATGTTTAATAATTTTTCTATTTGTAAAACGATAAATATGTATAGAAAAGTTAATTTTTGTTGCAATCGGGAAACCATTTAATAAGTTTTATAAATTTTAAAAGGGTCCTATTAAATCCACATGGTATCATCTTATTCTCACATGGTTGATACGGACCGTATAAGGTTATACGGCCCGTATAGAATAAAGTGAACTGACAAAGGCTATGTGAAAATAAGATTATAGGGGATGTGGAAATAAACCAACCCATTTTAAAATAGTATTGTATATATCGGATTATGTTACGAGTTTCTAGTTAAACGTATTTATAATGTTTAGTAAGTTTCCACTATGTAAAACGATAAATATGTGATATGATTATGATAAACTATGACAACAATTATTAAACAAACAACATAACATCTAAACAAAAGATTAATATTTATAATGTTTTACATCTAAAAAAAAAGATAAACTTTTACAAAGTTTCAAACGTAAAATAACAAAAAAAAAATAATACAATAAGCAGCTACGGCGGTGGTGATGGTGGTGGGGCAGCGCCAGCTCGTGGAGGTAGGGGCGCGGCAGAATGCATAGCCACAATCGCCTCGACCATCCACTGTACATCATCTCTCACTGCAGCTAAATCCCCTCTGACTGCAGCTACATCCCCTCTGACTGCAGCTAAATCCCCTCTGACTGCAGCTACAGCCGACTCGACCTGAACAAGTCTCTCCTCCACCCCCGGTGGAGGCATCACACGCTGTCTCACGCTGCGTCGAACGTACGGGCGATCACCCCGTAACTCCTCCTGAACTACCTGTGATCGATCGGCAGCATGAGCGACCCCCTCTCCGTCGCCTCCCTCTCCGTCGCCTCCCGCTCCCACGCCCTCGCCCTCGTCTCCCTCTCCCTCGTCTCCCTCCTCATCACCACCCTCTCCACGGGGTCCCTCACCCACACCATAAGCCCAAACCAGCTGCCCTCCCTCGACCTCGCGAGCCAAAACCATCGATAGGGTTGTGTCCCTCCCAACCCTGTCAAGCTGGCGTGTCTGCGTCATATCCCTTGCCACCTGCGGGGTCAGGAGGCGCAAGTAACCCTTCGCCAGACGGGTGACGAAGGCCCCACAACTGATGTGGGAAGAGGGACGCTTAAAAGCGTAATCGGCGAGATATGCGGCCAACTTGTACGCCAAGTTGGCCCTCCCGCCGGTAAGTAAGTCGTGCAAGAAGAATAGGTCACTTTGGGTGACCCATTCCCTGCTATCATGACGACCGGCGATCGTCACGGCGATACACCGATGTAGGTATCGGTGTAACGGGTCGTAAAGATCAGTCGCCCGTGCCTTCGGGGATCGCTGTCTCGGTTTCGCGAACTCCCCGAACCCAATAGTCTTCCAATACGGCCACAACACGTCAGTGGACGTGCTGACTGGCGCATCAAAAAATGCGCGTGACCTTGAGTCATCCGCTGAGTACAGACCCAAGGCAACAGCGAACTGAGGAAGTGTCATCCTCTGAGGCGTGCCGCAAATAGTAAAAGTTACGGCGTCTGTCGTCAAAAAATGCTGAAAACCCCCACCCCGGGTGTCCGTAAATGTAAAGGTAGATAAAAACTCTAAAGTAATCTCCCTGTGGGCCCGCTCTGCGGCGGCATCAAATAAGCGGTCCCACGGGGAGTTAGCTGGCATGAGCTCCCGGACCCGACCAATCACTCCAATATCTGTCAAAAACTGAAAATCTATGGTCCGAGGCGCATCCAGCACCATCTCCCGTAATTTGCCCAAAATCCTATAGGCAACCGTACCTCGGGGGATATCTCTAACAAACTGCCCCGTCTCAGTAAAATTGGGCACAATCTCCTCCTCCTGTCCACGTCCACGTCCACGTCCACGTCCCCGTACGCGTCCACGTCCACGGTCCCGACCCTGACCCTGACCTCGACCTCTACGGGCCGCAGCAGCTGCTGATGACTCAGCCATATCGTCTGTAACAAATAACAATTACAACTTAGCAATCACTATACGATTATCGTTAACGTATTATACGAATATTGTTCTTGTATATGAACGTACTGTACATATGATATACGCTCGTACAATGTTTGAAGATTCAACAAGGATACGACCGTATACATTATATACGAGCGTATATTGTTTGAATATTCAAACGTTATACGATCGTATATAAATATACGAGCGTATATTGTTTGAAAATTCAAACATTATACGAGCGTATATAATGCATACGATCGTATAACCTTTTGAATATTCAAGTGTATACGATCGTATAAATTGTATACGATCGTATATTATTTGAATATTCAAACACTATACGATCGTATACAATTTATACGACCGTATAGACATAATAATCATTTACAATTTCCTGTTTCAAATTTTTTTTTTCAAATTTACTTATACAATCGTAATCGTTACGCCTATCTACGCTTTACTATACAAGACAATAATCTAACATGTTACGTAATTTAAAATTTCACTATACGAAAACGTACCGTATAGGAAGAACGTGAAGAAAACGCCAAAAACGCCGAAGAACGCTGTCCAAGAACGATCCGAGAGAATTTTTGGTTGAAAGTTGAGGCCGTATGGTGGAAATGAGGTCGTATAAAACTTATACGACCTTTTTTTGTATACGGGCCGTATAAAAGTATACGGCCCGTATACAGTGATTTAATTTATTTTAATTCTGTCGTATACTTAATATACGATCACAGTATACGAGGCGTATACTTTTATACGGCCCGTATACAATTCAGTTTTTTTCATTTTTTTTGAATTACTATATGCGGAACTGACGAAAATACAGTCGTTATGCGTTAACGTTGATTCGTTTAAACATTTTTTCAAATTCAATCTCAAAAAGTTGCCAAAACATTTATATAACTAATATGTTGATCATTACAAATTGTCAAAACATGCAAATAACATTTTATATTCATAGGCCACCTAAATCTATGTAATCCCTGGTCCTATATTCATCAACGATCGTATTATATTGGTCAATACGTTCCTTGTAATAGTGATACCAACTTTCTGCAGGCGTATTCCGTGTCGGTTGTCGCCAGTATCCTGATGGGGTTGGCATTGGATATTCCCCTTCTAATCTGACGTGAATAAAATGGTTCCTGTTTACATGTACAAGCGCGACTGTTCGATGCGGAATACTTTCTTCGGCTGTTGTGAACATGGGAAAAATGAAGCACAACCAAGGTCACTTAATAAGAGACAAATGACATTCCACCGGTTTGCTATCAGAAGACCCGTGAATGGCATTTGTAGCCACTTATGTCGAGGTGCTCCGTCTATATGGTCTTTTGACCAAACTAATGACTCCAGAACTTCTTGATACTGAGGTCCATTTATACTTTTCCATAATTCGTCGAACCGGTTGCACTGATCATGAAGCTGCTCTCGTATGAACGGCCACTGATACTCTTTAAGCGATAAGCCGACCGCTATAGATCGAAACCCACAATTACCATCACCCTGCACATTTTGTATGTGACTGAGGTGTGGATAGAAGCACGGTGGAATGAACTTTTTGTAGTGCGTGAACAGATTAACTTGTCCGACAGGCAGCAAAGGTATGTGTGGTGGCTCTTCCTTTGATTTTGCGACCTTCTTTTTCGTTTTCGAATTCTTAGCCCCTTTCGCAATCTCGCCGAAGAACATAGGTGTTTCAGTACAATAACTTTGTGACTCGACAAACGAGCTGTGCCTGGTAGGTTCGATATTTGACTCTTGTGTGCCAAACGCATCTTGTGTGCGAAACCCATCTTTTGAATCACTATACTGGTCCTGCGTTGTTAAAAAGCTGTGTCTTGAAGGCTCCGTTAACGAATCATCCTTCCTTTGTTGCTGAGCTTTCAAAGTTGGACGACCCCGTGTGTTTTTTTGCACAACTGGTTGTTTAAGCTTTGTCTTATTGAGTTGTACCAACTCCTTCATCTTTTGAATAAAGTTTTTCCTGAGTTCTCTCGGCTGAGCACTTAAATGTTGTTTGAGATGCGCAAATTCGCCGTCTAAGTCAAAAGAGTCCACCTTGCTCGGTTCCACTATGGAATCCAAATTTAACTTTCTCCAAAAAGGGTCTATCATCTCCAACGGGATCATTTGACCTAAGGAACATATCAACAAACAACATAAAACGTCAATAAGATTTTGCGTGATGAAAGGGTATGATTATAAAATGTGGTTGGTCGAATAATGTATTACCATTCGTTATATACGCATCCAACCGACACGCGCACGGCAACCCATTGCTTGTATACAAACGACACGCGCATGTACGGTTATAAAACTTTAATTTTTCTATTTCATTTACTTCGTCTGATATCACCTCTAGGCAGGCATGTGAAACCTTCTTTAGTAGGAGATTAAATATTGGTTTGTTATGATGACCCAATGTTCGGCTCCTGCTTGTTTCAATGCTGCATTTGATTTGTGTCACCTGGTTTCTTATGAGCTTATCGATAAGTGGTACCACTTTCTCCAGGGTGTAATTAGAGTCGCCTAGGTACTGCTTCAAAAGGGCATGTTGACCCTCTGCCCTGTTCGTTGTACGTTGACCGAAGTTCAAATGTTGGTCGCTCCAGAACGAAACAAACCGGTCTCTATATGGTTGTAACCAGATTGAATCCAAATAGTTCATAATCTCTGTAATCAAAGTCAAGTGCAGTTAAGACAAGTCAAATAAATACGATTATTAAACAAAAATTATATAAAACTTACCGTCGGTTTTTTTTCGTGGCAAGTTTGATCGTATTCGCTCGTACCAGTAGTTGTAGTCATGATCGGTCGTTGATTGAATTAGCTCGCCCCACTTGAAAAGAAACCTCTCCCATTTATCATCTGTTTTAAAGCTTCTCCTGCAATGTTTGAATATGTTTTGCTGTATGTGCCACCTACACAATGAATGTCTAGCCCTGGGAAACACGGTTGCACATGCGTTCATTAGGGCGCGATCTCTATCCGTTACTACTACACGGGGTTCCATAACACTGTCTAATGAGTGTTTCAACCTCTGTAGAACCCATGTGAAGTTTTCCTGTTTCTCGTGGCTTACGAACGCATGAGCAATGCAAAACGACATCAACGTTGATGTAACACCGATAATCTGGACTAGAGGCATTTTGTACCGATTCGTCTTGTAGGTGGCGTCTATAAGCAACACATGCGGGAAAGCGCGCCACAACATGTTCGACTCCGGGTGGATGAAGAAAACATCCTCGACCCGTTCGCCGTTTTGAGATGTTCTATGGTAAAAAACAAACCCAACCTTCTTCAACCGGTCAAAAAGTATCTGCATTGGAGTCTCGCCGACTTGTTCCATTCGACCCAATTTGGCTCGAGCGTTGTATATGGTGTTTCTTGTTGAGACATTATGGGGGTTCTGTTCTTTAATGGCAGCAAGAATGTCTCGTGGTTTGATGTTCTGATGCGTCATTTGCTCCACCGTCCTCTCTTCCGATGGAGTCAGCCTCATTAGGGACGGATGACCCTCTGGATACAGAAATGGTTCGTGGTTATGTTTACCTTGCTCAACCCTTAGATCCCAGTAACCTAACCTCTTTCTGTATGTCCCGACCAGTTGGAACTTGCAACCGGTTTTCCTAGTCCCGCTGCGTCTGACCGTCGCTGTTGATTTGTAATTGCCGGCACAATCGCACGGAAGCCAAATTTTTATCGGCTGACAACTATGGGGTTTATCGTAGATGGTGCGTTTGGTGACGAGGGCGTAGCCATTTACGCGTCCGACGTCTCTACACCAGTCTATCAATTCATCCATGCTAGCGAATTTCTAACGGAAACACTTATATGTGTCAATTAATGATTAACTCAAATGATTAACCCAGGTTTAGTTTTAGTATAAACGGGTTCGGGTCAGTTTCAGCTTGAACCTGCGAACCCGTTTGGATTAACGGGTCGGGTTCGGGTCAACATTGGTCGGGATGGCGGGTTGACCCGTTACACATTTATACTATATTATATATTTTTTACAATATATATAAATTAACGGGTTGGTTTTTTTTTTTTTTTTACACCAAACCTGTGGTGTAAAAAACTACCCCCTCGGCCTTTTTTTAAATTTTTTTTTTTTTTTACGAATGTGTTGTAAAAAAAAATTTTTGGTCAACCACGGTCCCCTATATATATATATATATGTATATATATTTGTGTTTTTTAAGTAAATTTTAACTTTAATATATTAATTTTAGAAAAAAAATAAAAAAATTCGCCTTTAATGGGTCGTGTTCGGGTCAACCCATGAAACTTCGGGTCGTGTTCGGGTTCTTATATATGATACGATTTTCGAGTTCGGGTCGGGTTCGGGTTTGTGTAAAAACAACATCAAACGTAAAAACACTAAAATAGTTAACATACAACAAATAAACGTGTAATTAAATGTTATACCTCCTTGTTTTGAAACTCAGTACGTTCCTCTTCAGCATTTGGACCCTCGGGCGGTCCGCAACTTATGGGAGAAGAATGAGAACTATCAGTCGGCGGTCGAACACTAACAGGAGGGGCTTCAAAATTAACCGGGTGTTGCGATGGATAATAACCATCATAATTAGGCTGAATGTCATCCAAACCCCAAGTATCCTGACCTGAACCAGACGCAAAAATGGGATCGAACGGAGCATTCAGATCAAACATACCCGCTTTGTTATCTTCATTCTCCTGATTCGCCTCGTTACCAAACACATTAAAAATGTCACCCCAACCCGACATTATAACGTAAATAATTTGAATACAGAGAAAAATAGAAGAAACGAATAGAAGTTGAATGAAAATGAATGAAATTAGTGTCGTTTATATAGAGAATTTTACGGAATATTACATCGTTTCAAATGATTAACACGCGAATCGAGGAATCTAACGTCTAATCACATAACTCGCACGAGATTCGAGGAATATAACATCGAATCAGAGAATCTTACGTCTAATCACACGTGAATCGAGTAATAATACGTCGCGTCAAATAGTAATAAAATAATAAAAAAACGAAAATCATTGTATACGGGCCGTATACATATATACGAGCCGTATATCATCGTCGTATAATATATATACGACCACAGTATCATCTTATTCTCACATGGTTGATACGGGCCGTATAAGGTTATACGGGCCGTATAACCTTATACGGCCCGTATCAACCATGTGAGAATAAGATGATACCATGTGGATTTAATAGGACCCTAAATTTATTGTATTTACACATGTATAAAAAAATATTATGAGTGATTTTGAGAGAAGAACGAACTATTTAAAGAGTAAATACTATTTAAAGAGTAAATATGTTTACTACTACAAAAACAGGTACTTGCTACAGCCGAATCAGCAGCAAATCCGTAGCTACAAATTCAAGTTAGTTTAAGTTTCGATGCCGCCATCAGGAAACGGACTGCAACGCTAGGACTAGGACTCGTGTCGGAGGACTTTTGAGCGTGAGCTACCACTCATGCAGCGACAAGGACATGCAACTCTCAAAGGGGCCACATAAAATAAATTAAAACACAATATAACGGTTTAAAACTAATTCGCTACTTTCATAGTCACTAAAAACAATGAAATACCTTTTTTTTTAAATATGCACAAATATTCATGCTTTTGAATTTAAAGATAAAGTAACATTTTTCTCTTACATCAATAATATTGAAATACTTCATTTTGCTTACCTTTAAACCTGGGATCTTTCATTTAAGAGATAAATGTCTCTGGGTTAATCCCAAATTAACAAAATCGCAAGAAGAGGGATTCAAACCCGGTCCCATGAATGTCCACTGAACAATATAACCACTCCACCAGTTGCTCTTTTTTAGTAGATATTCATGAGCTTTTGTGTGTTGGTGAAAAGTTATTTAAATAAAAGCAAGGGGTAATTTTGTAATTTCACATGGACTTAACAGAGAAAACTAACTACATCCACTTCAGGGACTATACAAGTAATAAATTGTCAAAACACAGGGACCACCGGTGTAATTTCCAAAAGTTGGGGACTAAAGGTTAAATTTCACCAAACCACAGGGACTATCCAGACATTTTACGCATTTTTCTATCTTACATCAATAATATTGAAATACAACTAATGGGGTGGTGGTTCATTGGCAAAAACAAAGCATTTAAAACACCTAGGTTGGGAAGGGGGAGGTCTTAGGTTCAAATTTCACAGACGGCAGGGGATTAAATAAATTAGCCGTTAAAAAAATAATAATATTGAAATACTTCATTTTGCTTAACTTTAAAGCTGAGATCTTTCATTTAAGAGATAAATGACTCTATTAAGTGGGTTAATCCCAAATTAACAAAATCACAAGAAGAGGGATTCAAACCCGGTCCCATGAATGTCCACTGAACAATATAGCAACTCCACCACTTGCTCTTTTTTAGTAGATATTCATGCTTTTGTGTGTTGGTGAAAAGTTAATTTTTTTGACGGTGGTGTAGTCGTTTTGCATGAGTCATTGACCGAGTCAACTTACTTTGAAGAAAGAGTGTTATCTAGAGAAGACTCGTCAACATGAAATTTCTTCTTGTTATTTCTAGGATTTAAGTTTTTCAACTTCTTGTTATTTCTAGGATTTAAGTTTTTCAAATTTATTTAATTGTGGCTCTCATTTGTGATAAGGGCAATGTACGCCAAGAAACTATTCAAAGTGACAGTGAAATTTGTTGAATATAGCGTTGGCATGTTCAATTTGTTGAATTTTTAGTTTATTGACCTGGTGAAAAAAATGATGATAATTTCAAATCGATATAAAAATAGCAATAATTAAGTGAATGCATCTTCTTCAACAAGTTATAATTTTATTTTTAACAACTTAATGAATAACTAAGATTGCAATATTGTCAAATATATAAAAAGAGTCTAAGGTGTTGCTTGTTTTTTCAGAGGTAAAACGTCTGCAGTATGCGGACCACATCTGCAGACATCTATAGTAGAAAAGGTGGAACAAACCTCTGCAGTCTGCAAGAAAAATATTGTTTCTTTTTTAACTTCTGCAATCAAACACACAAAAATCTAATCAAACAATTTATCAAGACGAACATCTATAATCCATAACAAACAAAAAATTTAACATAATCATAAGAAAAATCAGAATATAAACATTAATAATTAACTTATGAACTAACATTAATCGACTAAGGTGTTGTTAAAGATGATATTTTGAAATAAAGATAAGTATATCCATACCGAAATTGCAATCAATCGGCTTCCTTATAACAAGTCAGTGCATATTCTTCTCCCAAAGTCTTCAAATAAAACACAATGTCTCATTTTCATGAAAGGTATTTTCATGAAAGGTTCTTTTGATTGTCACCAGCTATGAAACCCAACCCCCCCCCCCCCCCCCCCCAAAAAAAAAAACTATTATTCTGTATAATGCAATTCAAATTCACAAGAATATTCAGATCAAGTATAACGTTAAATACTCGGCGGCATAGGAGGGGGGAGGAGGAGCGGCGTCTGCGATAGCTGGGGTGGAGGAGATGGAAAAGGGAGGAGATAGAGAAGGAGCTAGGTTTTTTTTTTGTGTGTTTGTGATATCTGGAAAAAAGAAAGAATGGAGAAGAGGTAAGAAGATGTGGGTCTAGGTCTGCACCAAAAAGAGGACGCGTAGACAATTTTTAATGAAATCACTTCTAGAAAACAAAAACATTGCAGACTAAAACGTCTGCGCTTGATCTGTGTGGGACAGACATAAGAGGTCAATAAGATCTTTTCACAAAAAAACAAACACCCCCTAAGAGAATTCACATTGGTTTCTTTATCTGGATTCCAAAAATTATACTAAAAATCATTATTTTTTCTATGTTATTTTCCGTTAAATAATATTATTTCTAACTTTATTAATTCATTTTTTCTCCACCACTCACAATCACTTAAAAAAGAAATTAATACATGTAGAAACCGTTCCATCAAATAATTAATTATTTTATTTTTTTTCTTTTTCTGAAATGTTATTTTTTTCTTTTGAGTAAACTGTCATTTTGGTACCTGTGGTTTGGTCACTTTTGCCACTTTAGTCCAAAACTCAAACATTTTGCATCTGGGTCCCTGTGGTTTCAGTTTTATTGCCATTTTGGTCCAAAAATGAAATCAGGTCATATTTGTCTTATAAAATCCTGTTATTTTGTCCTTTTCCGCAGGAGCAAAATGGTCATTTTTTTATAAATAAATACTAGATTTTTTAAGACAAATATGACCTGATTTGCCCCTGAGGAAAAGGACAGAATTGCAGGATTTTATAAGACAAATATGATCTGATTTCATTTTTGGACCAAAATGGCAATAAAACTGATAACACAGGGACCCAAATGCAAAAGGTTTGAGTTTTGGACTAAAATGGTAAAAGTGATCAAACCTTAGGGACCAAAATAGCAGTTTACTCTTTTCTTTTTTTGAAATGTTATTTTTTCTTATCTATACTATATAATAAAAGAAACCATGTTTTGGACACTTGACATAATATTAGGCAATGTACTCTATGAATAATTATCATTTAGTTTAATATCTTCTAATTAATTATAGATAATCTTCTCCGAAATATTATTTAGTTTAATCTCTTTTACCTAATTATAGATAATTATTATTTATATCTATACAAATAATAATTAAAATAAAAAGACAATTAAAAAAACCATGTTTGGGACACTTGTCACCCTATTAGGTCATGTACTCTATGGATAATTATCATTTAGTTTAATATCTTCTAATTATTTATAGATAATCTCCTACGAAATATTATTTAGTTTAATCTCTTCATTCTAATTATAGATAATTATTATTTATATCTATACAAATAATAATTAAAATAAAAAGATATTAATGGTAGCAATTATAATTAGAACATAATAATACAAGTAACACTGCTAATAATGATATTAATAAAAAAACAATATTTTTTTTGTTATATGTATAGATTAATAGTTATAATTAAAAAAATATAATATTTACTTATAACAACATTTAAATTTAAATACAGATTAAAGAAACACTAATAAAATATAATCGATTACATATATAAATATACTTTAATCTGAAAATATTTCCCCTGAACCATTAAATTTTACGAGCTTATAAGTGATGATAATGTACCTGTCATTTACATGTGCTCAATCTTTTTAGAAATTTTAAAAGCTAAACATTAATTATTATATGTGTTTTATTATATATTTACTTTTAGTCATTTAGATTTTAAAATCTTGATATCAGATTATCAAAGAGTTTCATAACTAATACAATTAAACTTCCTAAAAGAATGATGATAAACGTGGATTAAGTTATTCCATTTGAGAAAGTCGATGATACAGTTTGTCTTCTAATCAATGGTTCAAATGCTTTCATATTTATAAACTTGACAAACATCACAAGTTTTGATCATATATAAAACAAATTTTTGTTCAGATATCAGAAAAACGTCTTAAAATATCGTTTTATAATTATTAAATCTTCGATATTAACTATTTGATATTTTATTTACTTAACTCGTGCAATACACGGGGTTATAACCTAGTTTTTTTTATATATTAAAACGGTCTCTTTATGTGTTTATATGCAAACTCACCAAAAACGTTAAGTAAAGATTAACATTTTACATTAAAAAATTTTCTTTTTTTGAAATGTTATTTGTTTCTTATCTTTTTATATTAAAATGGTCTCTTTATGTGTTTATATGCAAACTCACCAAAAACGTCAAGTAAAGATTAACTTTTTACATTTAAAAAATGATTCTTTATGGGTGTTTTTACATTGTTATACATCTCTGTTTTTTTGTTTCCCTATTGAAACTCATAATACTTATCTAATTACATATATATCCAACCTTAAACCTAAATTACATATATCCTCTCTTTTAATAAAATGACTAGCGTGTTTTGCGTGATTCAAAGGGAATAAGTCTGATTGGTTCAGACCTCTAATCCGAATTGGTCAAACATTTGCCTTTAAACGGTTAAGCATTATACGGCCTCTTAATGATTCAGACCTCTTATTGGTTCAACATGTAATGCTTCAGATCTCTTACTGATTCAGCACTTAACCCTTCAGAAGTTTCCAAACAGCCCCTTAGTAAGGCGGACAACGTTTGTCACACCCTGGCTTTGCGGAAGCGTGGTTAATTTGGTGTGACTTCTTAATACCATAGCTTAACCATAACAAAGCTATATGAAATAAACCATGCAAGATCATCCATTTAATTAAGTTTTAAAAACCAAATACAACAACATTGTTTTAACAAACACAAACATCAACATGAAATAAACACAGTTTAAGGACTGTGACTTGTCCAAGAAAGAGTCACATTCCCCAAACCCGGATGACCTCGTAACTAGTGCAGCGGGAAAACGTGTCATACCGCGCCAGATCCTTTAATTCCCTGAAATACATGTAAGTTGAAAAATCAACAATAATGTTGAGCGAGTTCATGTGTTTAGTATGTGCGCGCGAATAAACCCTTATAATCATTGTATGTATGAATGTTTTGTAAACTCTGGTATGAAAGCAAATAAGGAAACATATCAGTTAATGTGTAACCACATGGTCCAACCTGCGGGCGCATGGGAGGGGATAGGACAAGGTCACCAGATGGTCCAACCTGCGGGCGCATGGGTGGTGTTAAGACGAGGTCACCACATGGTCCAACCTGCGGGCGCATGGGTGGTGTTAAGACAAGGTCACCACATGGTCCAACCTTAGGGCGCATGGGTGGGGTTTGTTATGCTCAAATAGGCCTATCGCTTGTATCCCTCGATCGTACTACGAGGACTAATGTTCTAAGGTTTCACCTACCTAATCACATAACCTAACAGTTCCTTCCTTAGCTGACCATACCATGTAAGAAACATTCGTAATCATAGTAACATGTATTTCACCCCCGAAGTTATAAAACTGAAAACAGTTAAGAGAAAAGGGGGACATGAACTCACAGTGGTGCGTCTCTACCAAGTATACCTCCAAATCAAGCAGATGTGTGACGACCTACACGTACTAATTCTATTAGACGGACGGCCGTGCCTTAGCTTTAAGGTTTAAGTTTTTGGGAAATAGTTAGACAACTATTTCGTGTTTATATTCTGTATACTTGGTAATTATTTTCCTTCCCAAGGATGGGGGATTTAATACATGTGTGTTCGTAACTTTTGAATTACACTATTAAGTCTCACTTAATATATTTTATTTCTAATTCCAAAATATAAATATTCTTCCCAAAAATATTATATTTTAATACATGTAATTTTCCCAAAATAATACTTAGTAATATTATTTTTACCCTAAAAATAATATTTACGTAGTTCACAAAATAATCATAAACACTTATACAAGTGATGTTGTGAAAAATATATACTAAATATATATATATGTATCACGATTTATTTTGTGAAATCCCACCTCCGATGTTTTGTAAATAAAGTCGTGGCGAAATCTATAATTTAAAAACAAGTCAAAATGTATTTCTAACACTCATAGTGAAAATATTTCTAAATGTTAGGCTTTTTGGAAAAATTTCGCCAGAGTTTCCTCTGTAACTGGAGGTGGCCACGCCTTCAAGCGTATCATTTTCTTTTATAAACCAAATCAACAATTTCCTTATTTAACCAAAACAATGTTCAAACCACAAACTAGTCAAAATATATATAAATCGCATAAATTTCATGAACTTGTGATTTATCCAAACTATGAAGTAAATCCCATTACTTTTAGTGGATCTTTATATAAAACAATCCGATTTTGTAAAAACCTCGTTTTTAAAGAAATTCCATCTTTACAACTTCTTGTAAAATTTGACAAAACTAGTTCTTTGTCGAAAGTGTGTGCTACACAAGTGTTTACACACTTGTGTGTTAAAAACCATTCGTGTTAGTGTAAGATCCATCTTTAAAAGTATGTTTTCTCTTGACACGTGGTCCTTTGAAAATACCGCTTGTAGATCCGTAGATCTACTAGTTTTAAACACTATTTTACAAACAAAATCGCTTTTACACAAGTTCATGATTTAGGTGTGGTAGAGTTCATCCTTTAACCCTTGTTACTTCCAAAACATCCTTATGTCATGATCCATGATCATGACCAACCCGGGTTAAATGACGATCCGAGCTACCACAACATAGATCGGGTCCAAATAATTACACAAATCAATTACTACAAGATTTACACAACATATGAGCTTTTAACCATCACTTTTAGCATTTTTAGTAGACTTTTATGCTTCATCTTGTATGTTTGCGACTTTTAACCGTTACATATCATATTAACCACTTTAAAATAGTTCGGAAAGGTGATTTAAGCAACTTACTACTAGCTCGAGGCTAGGGAAGAATCTAAGTGAAAAACGCGTGGATAAAAGCAATGTAGTGAGGTCCTTTGCCTTCCGATTGCACCAAGCCTCCTTATACGTGATCCTTAACGCTTGTATGAACTTGGAATGTGAAGATCAAAGCTCGAAAAATTGATGGGTGCAAGAGGGTGTGTGGCCGTGAGTTTCTTGAGGGAGAGAGAGAGTTGATTGGTGAGTTTGTGTTAAGTGAAGTGATGGTGGGTTAATCCTTAAACTTATAGACAAACTCAAAATTATTACCCAAAGGATTTCATGCTCTCTAGATACTAAACATGAAGATTAAAATAATAATAAGGGTACAAAAGGGTATCCCCCCCTCTTGGGGACGGTTGGTAAAAGGGGGGGGGGGGTACTAGTTCAAATCCAACCAAATGTTAAGTATTTAGTTAGGTTAATCTAGTTAGTTAAGTGATTAACCCGGTTACTAGTGTGTTGTGCTTTACAGCGGGTGTTAGGGTATTCAGGGACCCTAACTGGCTCAGAAAAAGAAAGATAATGTTATTAACAATATTTTCATGTTCCGGGTAAAGTCCGGTTGTTCGGTTGGGTGGTAATCCGTTAAAGTGCTTATCAAAGCTTTAAAGTGTCGTCAATACCCTTTTTAGTGACACAACTCATTTCTGACACTTTGGAAAGTGTCTAGTAATATTTTTCTCATGTTTTGGCACTTTATTAGGTAGCTAAATGCTGAATTATTATGTAAAGTGCTGAATTTTGTGTTTAGAGCACGTTTTAGGCACATCCAGTCATTGTAACTTTTTCCTAGAGACGCAGTTCTACAACCCTTATATCCCTACACTCACCACTAGTGTAGCAAAATATTTCTGGCTCATACAGGCCTTAGAGGCAGTGTCTGCCTGATGCTGGCTTTATCAGCATGTTTAATAGGTTATCCGTTTATTGTGCTACTGTGCTTTTTGTGCATCATGTTTGTCACTAAGGTTCAGTATGTAAATAATGTAGTGACAACAAGTAAAGTATGATGCAAGTAAGTACATGTATCAGTAATCAAGTAGCAGTTTATTCACAAGTTCAAGCAAGCACAGTAATTAAGCAGTAATTAATTATTAATTAAGTCGTACGGATACCTGGTTTAGTGAGGGTTGTCACATTCTCCCCCCGTTAGAAAAATTTTGTCCCGAAATTTTAAGTTCTGCTTATAGATGCAGGGTTCTTAGGAAATAAGTGGGGGTATTTCTCTTTCATCCGGTCCTCACGCTTCCAGGTGTATTCAGGACCGTGTCTGGCATTCCAACGAATTTTGACGAGCTTGACGCTGCTCCGGCGGGTCTTGTTTACTTTCCAATCCGTAACCTCAACCGGTTCTTCAACGAAATGGAGCGTGTCGTCAACATGGATCTCGTCGATGGGAATGGCAATGGTATCTTGAGTTGGACTTTTCTTCAGGTTGGATACATGAAATGTATCGTGAACTGAATGGAGTTCAGCAGGTAAGTCCAGCTTGTATGCTACTAGTCCTATTCTTTCCAAAGTTCTGAAAGGACCAATGTAGCGCGGATTTAACTTTCCACGCTTTCCGAAGCGTGCCACACCCTTCCAGGGTGAAACTTTCAATAAAACCATTCCTCCCACTTGGAATTCCAAGTGTTTCCGGTTTGGATCTGCATAGGCTTTCTGTCTGTGGCGAGCTGCTTCGATGCGTTTTAGAATCTGCGCAATCTTGTCTGTCGTCTCTTGGACGATTTTGGGACCAGCAAGTTGCCTGTCACCTGCGTCAGCCCAACATAGGGGTGATCGGCACTCGTGTTCGTAAAGGGCTTCGAATGGCGCGACACCAATACTGGTGTGGCAGCTGTTGTTGTAGGAAAATCCGACCAAAGGCAAATGCTTATCCCAGCTACCGCCCAAATCCATAACACACGCTCTCAGCATGTCTTCCAAAGTCTGTATCGCTCGCTCGCCTTGACCGTCAGTGCTCAGATTTAATTGTGAGCCAAAAGCTTCTTGGAAAGATTGCCATATCCTTGACACAAACCTTCCGTCTCTATCAGAGATGATTGAGAGAGGTACTCCATGGCGCGTAACGATCTCCCTCATGTAAATTTCGGCCAACTTGCTCATATTATCCTTCTCTCTGATAGGTAAGAAGTGTGCTGACTTTGTTAATCGATCCACAATTACCCAAATAGTGTCATGGCCTTTCGGCGTTCTTGACAACTTCGTACTAAAATCCATTGAGATTTGTTCCCATTTCCACTTGGGAATCTCAGGTTGTTGCAGAAGTCCTGAAAGCTTCTGATATTCGGCTTTAATCTTAGCGCATGTTAAACATTTGCTCACATATACAGCAACATCGCCTTTCATCCTAGGCCACCAATAGTAATCCTTGAGGTCTTGGTACATCTTATCCGCTCCTGGGTGGATAGAGTACCGCGACTTGTGAGCTTCATCAAAAATAACTTTCCTTAGATCACCAAACAGAGGAACCCAAATCCTTTTCTCAAAACATAACGTTCCTTCCTCGTTTGGTACCAGTAGCTTCTCCATCCCACAGAGATATTCTTCTTCAAGGTTTCCTTCCTTGAGAGCTTCTTTCTGCGCGGCACGAATGCGCAAGGAAAGATCGGTTTGGATAATCATTTCTAAAGCCCTAACCCTTATGGGCTTGATCCTTTCCTTTCGACTTAGGGCATCGGCGACCAGATTCGCCTTCCCTGGATGATACTTTATCTCGCAGTCGTAATCGTTCGGCAACTCAACCCAACATCCTTGCCTCATATTCAGCTCCTTCTGGTTGAATATGTGTTGGAGACTCTTGTGATCTGTAAAGATTGTACACTTTGTACCATAAAGGTAGTATCTCCAGATCTTTAATGCAAATACCAATG
>JARYGA010003015.1:0-48882 GCA_030545235.1 Helianthus tuberosus
AAGTGACAAAAGTTAGGTTACATATGCTTAAATAAAAATTATGCATGAAAAGGGCATTTTGGTCATTTTCCTAAGGCATATTAACTACCTATCATACAACTAATTAAACTAAGTGACCATAAGGTATAACCTCGGAAGGTTATTCCCTATACAACTATGGTCACAATATATGCTTGGTCGGATCCTAATGATCGGCCAAACGGGTCGGGTTCGAAAGTCTAAGCGGTTGTCAAGACCGCTTGACTTACGACCCTATACAAGCACTAGACTAAAAGTGACGAGCTAAACATGTTAAAACATGTTTACCTAAGTTAGAAAACAGGTTTGATATCAAAACAAAGGGTTTTGATACCCGAAAATAGTTTCGTCGCAAAATGCGCATAAACGGCATTTTGACCGAAGCTTTGACTCGTCACTTAGACTAATCGACGTGGTAATCAGTTGGTTTAGTCACAAGGGACTATAACCATCGTGATTACGCTCACGTTGCAAAGTTCGATTGAACTTTGACTTGACCAAATCATGGTTAAAGCAGAAAGTCAAACACTGTTTGACTTTCATGCTTGAAAAGCATAAACAAGCATGAAAGAAGCTTACAAAAGGTCCAAGCTTGGATCAAAAACAAAGAAAACTAAAGATTTGAAGCCTTCAACCAGAGGGATAGCTTCAATGAGCAGGTGAGAGCATAAAATGCAAATGAGCAAGTTGAAATGTGAAAAATTGGTGGGTATTTATAGATTTTCTTGATTCATTTGATCATTGACATGTGTTTTTGAGTAAACCAAAGCTTAATCTTGGCCATACACATGTTACCCACAGATTAGAATCCCAAAACAAGCTCCATGTATTGAAAAACTATGGTAAAAACCCAAGGAAACAGTTGCTGGTTGAAGAAACTGGTTTGCTGAAAAAGTGCATCTCAGGAGACACGCGGCAAGTGACAGGGATTCTTTTGCGACTCTCCTGGCCTGTCAGCCAGAAAGTGTTCAGTTTTGACAGTTTTGGTCCCTGCATGCTAAAAACTTGGTTTTTGACACGTTTAAGCCCCGTTAACCCCATTTTGTGGCTCTACAATGAAGTTAAAGCATAGGGAACATAAAATATGCTTAAAAATATCTCGGATGTCGGTTCGTTTGGTCGTACGCTCACGTTATTCGGTTAATTACGACGAAATCTCGAACGGACGCGAAAACGATCCAAATTATATGACGAATGGTATTTTGCATTCCAATCACTAACATAAAATATTTTAATGATTACAAAAGTTTTTGGATATCCGGATATGTTCAAAACGTAAGATATGCGCGTAAATGCAAACTTATGCACTTTTTGACGCTTTTAGTCCCTATTGATCAAATAAGTTTATTTTCACATACCGAACCCCTCAAAGCCTATTTCTAAGCTATGTAGAGGATATTTATGGTATGTTTAACATATGATCATGTTCCGGAATGTTCGTTACTATACAAATCGGCATACTTTCGCAATTTGTCAAAATTAGTCCCTACGATCGAATAAACTTGTTTTCGACACACCAAACCCTCCAAAACTTATTTCTAAGTTATGTAAAGGTTATTTGAGGCATGTTAAGCCTATGTCACTATTCTGGAGTGTTTGTCACGTTAAAATGATTACGTTTACGCATCAGTTTGTGTATAACCTTCCAGAAAGCGATTTAAAGCTTGAAATCGAACTAGAATCAAATCGTAAAATCGTCAAACACAAATACACAAATATTAACACCGAAACACATCATTTTATTGATAATTGATATTGATTTACATTGTACATCATTTACAGAGCACAATTGTCACATCCCGGACATCCCAAATTTCTCTAGAACGTCGTGAACGTGCTTTGTCTGATGCATAAAGGTTCCCTCAGGCATTTGATCGACTTGGAGCCCTAGGAAGAACTTCATCTCACCCATTGATGACATCTCGAACTTCTGCTTCATCACTTGTTCAAAATATTTGCAGAGTTCTTCGTTTGTCGACCCGAAAATAATGTCATCAACATATATCTGGACGATCAGTAGATGACCAGTGACTTCCTTCGTGAAGAGGGTTGCGTCCACCTTGCCTCGGATAAAGCCATTGGCAAGCAAGTGTTGAGAGAGCGTCTCGTACCAGGCTCTCGGGGCCTGATGCAAACCATACAACGCTTTGTCCAAGAGGTAGACCTTGTCTTTGTGAATTGGGTCGGTAAAGCCCGGTGGCTGACCAACGTAGACCTCCTCTTTCACCTTTCCGTATAGGAACGCCGACTTGACATCTAGCTGGTATACTTTAAAACCTTTCCATGAAGCAAAAGCAAGGAATATTCTGACAGCCTCAAGCCGAGCAACTGGAGCGTAAACCTCTGTGAAGTCTATCCCCTCTTGCTGACTAAAACCCTGGACAACGAGTCGAGCTTTGTTTCTGACAATTATTCCTCATTCATCTCTTTTGCACTTAAACACCCATTTCGTGTTTATCTTCCGGTGTCCGTCAGGCAGATCCACAAGTTTCCGTACACCAAGTTTCTCGAATTGACTCAGCTCCTCCTGCATTGCATTAACCCATGAATCTTCCGTCAGTGCTTCTTTGTATGTACACAGTTCAATCTGCGAAATAAAGCAACTGAATGAGAATTCAGTTTGTAATGGAGCAATTTTAGTATAAAAGCAAGTAAGGCCATGGTCAATCTGGCTTCTTGTGCGAACTCCTGACTGCAGCTCTCCTATTATCAACTCTTCGGGGTGGTATGAAAGAGTCCTCGACATAACTTCACCAGGAACATCCACCTCGCCTTCCAAATTAGTAACATTCTGATCCGCAACTTGTTCATTTCAAGAACTGTCTGATCTGTAGATTGGATCTGCTCCCCCTCAGATTCTGAATCACCACGATCAAAAGTAGGGTTATCATCAGATTCTGATTTATCATCATAGACTGTCGTCTGATTTTCTGGAGCAGGCTCGCGTTCTGAAGTAGTCGAAGTTTGCTGAACTTCATCATTCTCTCCAGCATGACTGGGACTAGCTTCATCATTGTTGGAAGTTTGTTGTTGACGTTTGGAAGACTTTGCTGGAAATCCTCCCTGAGATGCTTCATATTCTCGTAAAATATCTAAATCATCAAAGTACTCTGGCTCTTTTTCTAACTCAAATGAATCCCATAAGGCATCATAGTTGAATCACCATGAGTCTACGGGCTTCTGTGGAGGCATAGTATGGCCTTGACATTCAACATCCTGTGCTTCGATGATCCTATTTAGACTTGGAACAAAGACTCGTCTGAGTGGACTTGAATACCCCATAAAGATACCTTCTATGCTCTTTGAACCAAACTTGCCATCGGGATCTAGAATAGTGCAGGGAGACCCGAACGACTCTAGATACTCAAGATTAGGTTTACGGTTGTTGATCAACTCGAAACCTGTTTTGTTGTGCTTTTCACAGTAAGTACCCGGTTGAGTGTATAGCAAGCGGCTGATACTGCTTCTGCCCAGAAATTAATTGGTAACTTTGAATCAGCTAGCATCGTTCTCGCCCTTTCGATCAACATTCTGTTCTTTCTTTCTGCGACTCCATTTTGTTGCGGAGTATATGGTGCGCTGAACTCTTGCAGTATACCTCGTCGATCACAGAATTCCTCCATTATGTTGTTTTTGAATTCCGTACCATTGTCACTTCTTAGTCTTCGAATGCGTGTTTGGTACAAATTCTCTATCTTCCTGAATAACCTCAGCAAACTCTCAAATGTCTCATCTTTCGACTTTAGGAACGTCACCCATGAGAATCTCGAATAGTTATCAGTGACCACTAAACAATAAAGATCACCAGTAATGCTCTTGACATTCACAGGACCAAAGAGATCCATGTGAAGTCTTTCTAGTGGCTTCGAGACAGAGTTCATCTACCAGGATGGGATTTTTTCCGTTGTTTTCCCTTTATACAACTGGTACACTCCCCCTCAAGATGAAAACTCTTCAAGTGAACACCTTTAACGAGATCGTTATGCACCAGGTATTTCATCTTGCATAGGTGAATGTGGCCCATCTTTCAATGCCACAGCTCTGACTCCTTTTCAGTAGCTCTTGATACGAAGCACTGAGGTTGACCCGTGGTAGTCGTAGCAATGCTCATATCCAACACGTACAGATCAATAACCCGTGGTGCTCGCATGATGATCCACTCCTCGGGGATGACAAACCCCGGCTTCAGGATCAGACATTCCTTGTCAGTGAAATGTGTTGAATACATTCTATCACAGATTTGAGAAATTCTAAGTAAGTTGTTCTCCAGCTCTGCTATGTAGTTGAGTCTCTCAAATGTAATGACACCATTTGATAACGTCCCTTCCCCAATAATACGTCCTCCTTGATTTCCTGCGAACCCGACGTATCCACCGTTGAACCCTCTAACATCGTATAACAGGGCCTTTCTCCCTGTCATGTGCCGGGATGCTCCACTATCCATAATCCACCTTGAGATATATCTCGGGAGCTCGTGCACATTTCACAAACATTTAGTTAGATTTTGAAGCAACCCTAGCCTCCTTCGACTCGGGTAGCTTGATGTGGGTTGTTGTAGTGTACAATGGTGGGAAATTTTTGTCATTCATTTTAAGACTCTCTTCACATCCAACCTCAACCTCTTTATACAAAAAAAATTCGTTTTTCAGAGGTTGACCAGATGGTTGGTCTTTC
Source organism: Helianthus tuberosus (assembly GCA_030545235.1). Taxonomy (NCBI): domain Eukaryota; kingdom Viridiplantae; phylum Streptophyta; class Magnoliopsida; order Asterales; family Asteraceae; genus Helianthus; species Helianthus tuberosus. The sequence continues at coordinate 4,693 of JARYGA010003015.1, forward strand.
TTTGGTACATACTTCTTCTCTGGTGAAGTCGAAGTTTGTTTCTCAAGTTTCTTGTACAAATCCAAAGGTACATCCATCTTAACCGGTTTGGTTGAAGATGGTTGTTATGCATCAACAGAAACCTTTGATTATGTCCTAACTTATGTCTTTTATTCAGATTTTGGCTTCCATGTCTGTTGAGAAGATGCAAACCGTTTATAAAAATGATCAGTTTTCTTTACCGGCTGTTTTACGGGTTCAGTTTTAACTTTGATGTTTTCATTTTTCAAAATCTTCTTCTCAACAAACATTGGCGCTTTTCCTTTGACATCATTTTTCTTTCTCGGATTCTCAACAACCACAGACTTAGGTTTTGAGTTGGTGCACTTTCGTGCAATGTGTCCAACTTCGTTGCATTTGAAACACGTGCGGGTGTTAACATCCCAACTTTTCCCTTCAGTCTGAGGCTGTGAGGCCTTTTTCTCAAAGAATTCTTCATTTGTTTTCGAAAAGATTTCCGATTCTTGCTCGGAAAGTGAGCTTGAGCTTTTAACAAACACTTTCTTTTCTACAAACTTTTAGTTTTGAAAGTTCCTCTTTTGATTGTTCTTACCACCCTGATAACCACCGGACCATCTATTTTGGTTGTTATTGTTAAAACGTGGTGGTACAACAGGTTTCTTATAGTACGATTTATCTCGTTCAAAGTTCAACAATCTTTTGTGTAACACCCTTAATATTTGGACGGAAATTACTTAATACATATATTAAGTAAGTACAAATCAAAGTTTACAAAAACTTTTAATGTTTAAAGACCATACATACTTGTTGAAATACCCAAAACAATGTAAGTTAGTGCATAACAAGTTTAAAGTTTACCCTTGCTAGTCATCTAACAACTAGTTTAAAGGATTCAAACATAATTAACAAAAGCATTTACAACATGATTAAAGTTTAGACAAGATTAAGTTTGTTGCGGAAGCTTCAAAATGCGTGTTCGGTTCTTGATTACGTACTTGATCACCATCCGAGAGGATCTTATCCATACCTATGGTCAAACAACTAAAAACATTAGTTTTGACATTAGTATAGCATATATGTATACAAGTTCCGACATCAAAAGTAATTAAAAATACAAGTTTTTCAGGGTTCCACCGTAACTTACGGTGTCTACCGTAAGTTACGGTAGACCCTGAATAACTCTGGTTCTGCCGTAACACAGTAGAGGTTCACCGTAAGTCTTTTAATCTCCACCGTAAATTACGGTGGATACCGTAATTTACGGTGGACGCTGTAAGTTTCTCCTTTGGCTATTTTATGGATTTCGCCCTTAACCATATTCCATTTTAGGCTATTTCCTCCCTGTATGTCTGTAAATTCATTACGGACATGTTCGTTTCGATTATTATACCATCAATTGATCCAACAATCATACTTGTTAAAGTTACCATGCTATCATTTATTCGACCCATTCCAATTATGAATGTACATTCCGATTTATTATTCTAACACCTTTTAGATGCTATTACCCAAGTTTCCGGTCTTGTACATCTTGGTGTGTCTGCGTTCTTCATGGCTTTATATTGCCTTGGAACTAAAGGCTCGTTTCCTCGGAATTCAACATTTCCGTTCCAAACGACACATTTTATTAACCTTAGTGTTCGACCCATTAACACGGGTTCGCAGATTTAATTAACATAACTAATTTATTGGTGTGGTACCGTCCAACACCTAGCGAGGTATGAAACTTTCAAGTCTCTACTCCCGTACTTCCTTTAAAATCTTTATTTTGACCCGTTTGGCTATCTAGTGAAGACCATCACTTTATTGATAAGCCAAACAAAATTCCAAATCTTTATTTTGACCCGTTTGATGGTCTAGTGAACTACTCCACTTTAACGACACATCAACGCGTCCTTTACACTACGACATCAATATTACGCAAAGACCAAACATTTACATAATGTAACGAGACTGAAGTCACGCACCTTTAAAGCACACCTTTTCCGCGTGTATCACCTTCGGCGTGTCCACTTGACGTTCCGGATTCCTTGCCTAAAGAGTTCAATACATAACAAGATTAGAACTCTTTCATAAGCTTTAACGCATTGTTTCTTAACATAGTCAAATCTGCGTTTTCACTCAACTTTCAACATTTTAACCCTCATTTAGGCGTTTTATCAAACACCTTGCGGGTCAGATTTCTACATGATCCAAACCAAGTTCATGACTTAAAATTACTACCCAAATTGACTTCAATTAGACAATATACATATATTTTAACATCAATGATTTTAAAGATTATCTCACAATTTCAGTTTACACCAAAACAAGAGTATTAATCCTAGTGTTTATCAAGTTCTATTATCTTATAAATCACCCACTATAGTGATTTTGATCCTTACAATTAACATGCAAGGTTTTGACAAGAAATCATCTAGGGTTTGTCCCTAGACCTCACATTACTTCCAATTTCATGTTTTACATCACATAATCAAGCTCAACCTTCGATTTCAATCACATGCAAGAATTTGAGTTGAATCAAAACAACTTAATTTGACATACCTTATGATCTCCTTGAAAAGGTGATCACGATTCTATGTTCAGATTTCGATTACAACATGATTTGAGCCTTCAATTTGAGAGTTTAGTAGAAGTTAGGGTTGTGGAAGTGTGGGTGTCGCCCCCTGTGGTTCTTGATCGACCAGACCCCCTCTAATGGGGTGTTTGGTTTGTTTTTAATCAAAACTAATAACAATAGTTTCAATTTTAACAATATTGGCCCTTCTACTTTTATTTAACTTATAGTTTGGTAATTTTAGCCTTAATTCTAGTTATTCAAAGACTTATAGTTAACTAGGTTATAATTTCCTAGTTAGATAAATTCTTGTTTATTTAAACTTTATAATTCTAATATAAAGTTTTGTATTTTCGGGATGTTACAAGTCCACCCCCCTTAAAAGGGTTTCGTCCCCGAAACCGTAATACGTACCAAATAGTTTAGGGTAGAGCCGTTGCATCTCTTCTTCGGATTCCCATGTGGTATCCGCACCCTTCCTGTGTTCCCATTTAACCTTCACTTGGTTAATTACTTTGCTCCTCAAACTCTTCTCCTTATGGTCTAATATCGCAATTGGCTTTACTGCATACTTGAGGCTGTTATCCACCTCGATATCATCATAGTGAATGCGAGTGGTTTCATCTGCTAAAAAATTTCGAAGATGTGACACGTGGAATGTGCTATGAATCCCACTCAACTCATCGGGTAGTTCAAGACGATATGCTACTTTACCAACCCGTTCGGTGATTCTGAATGGCCCAATAAATCTTGGGCTCAACTTCCCTCTTTTTCTAAACCGTATTATTCCCTTCCACGGCGATACTTTCAGCATTACCTTATCGCCTACTTTAAATTCAATCGGCCTATTCCGTTTATCCGCATATGCTTTTTGTCGATCCTGAGCCGCCTTTAGGTGAGCTCGGACCAAGTCGATCTTCTCATTCGTAGTTCGGATTATATCAGTAGGTGCTAATCCTCGTGGACCCACTCCCCCCAACACACCGGGGTTCGACACTTTCTACCATATAACATCTCATACGGGGCCATTTTAATACTCGATTGATAGCTATTGTTATATGAAAATTCGACCAAGGGTAGATGGACATCCCAACTACCCCCGAAGTCGATAATGCAAGCCCTGAACATATCTTCCAACGTTTGTATTGTTCTCTCACTTTGCCCATCCGTTTGTGGATGGTAAGCAGTGCTAATGAACAGTTTAGTTCCCATTTGCTCTTGGAATTCGCGGCAGAATTTAGAAATGAACCGAGTATCTCTGTCTAACACAATGGATATCGGCACTCCATGACGTGCTATGATTTCATTGGTGTACACCTCTGACATATTTTCGGATGTATAAGTCTCACGAATCGGAATGAAGTGAACACTTTTCGTCAATCTATCCACGACTACCCATATAGCATCAAATCCGCGATTGGTTTTGGGCAATTTGGTTAACAAATCCATCGTGATTTGTTCCTATTTCCAAACTGGAATATCCAACGGTTGCAACTTACCATATGGCTTTTGGTGCTCCGCTTTGACTTGTAAACAAGTCAAACACTTCTGTACATATTTCACAATATCTCTTTTCATCCCGGGCCACCAATAGTTTTGTTTTAAGTCATTATACATTTTGGTCGCCCCCGGATGAATTGAATAATGAGATTTATGGGCCTCGTCAAGTAGAAGCACCTTGGCCCCACACGTATTTGAGACCCAAATTCTTCCAAATCGAGTTTTCAATCCTTGGTTATCATCCTCCAGGTCTTTTAACTGCCCAACTATTCTTTCCCTTTTCACATTTTCTTCCTTTATTGCTTCAACTTGAGATTTCCGGATTTGTTCAAGCAAACCCGATGTCACAATTAGTTGCATCGATCGTACTCGAATAGGCGTATAATCTGTCTTTCGGCTCAACGCGTATGCCACTACATTAGCCTTCCCGGGGTGGTAATGTATTTCACAATCAAAGTCTTTGACGGTTTCTAACCACCGCCTCTGCCTCATATTTAATTCCTTCTGATCGAAGAAATACTTCAAGCTTTTATGGTCGGTGAAGATAGTGCATTTCACCCCATACAAATAATGCCTCCATATTTTCAAGGCGAACACCACCGCTGCCAATTTGAGGTCATGTGTAGGGTATTTCTTTTCATGAGTCTTTAGCTGCCTCGAGGCATAGGCTATAACCTTGCCTCGTTGCATCAAAACGCAGCCAAGCCCCGAATGCGATGCATCTGAGTAAACAACCATGTCTTCCGTTCCATCCGGTAATGACAATACCGGTGCATGGGTCAGTTTCTCTTTGAGCGTTTGAAGCGCCCTTTCCTGATCTTCACCCCAAATAAACTTTTCGTCCTTACGGGTTAATTTGGTTAATGGCATGGCGATTTTGGAGAAATTTTGCATGAACCTCCGATAATAACCCGCAAGCCCCAAGAAGCTTCTGATTTCTGAAGGATTTTTCGGTGGATTCCATCTTGCCACAGATTCTATTTTCGATGGGTCTACTAACACCCCATTTGCACTAATGATGTGCCCAAGAAATTGCACCTCCCGTAGCCAGAAGGCACACTTCGAGAATTTCGCATACAATTTGTCTCTTCTGAGCGTCTCCAACACTTCACGCAAATGACTTACGTGTTCTACTTCACTCTTTGAATATATCAAGATGTCATCAATGAACACTATCACTGACTTGTCTAACATGGGTTTGCAAACCCGGTTCATAAGGTCCATGAAACCCGGTTCTTAACATAGTCAAATATGCGTTTTCACTCAACTTTCAACATTTTAACCCTCATTTAGGCGTTTTATCAAACACCTTGCGGGTCAGATTTCTACATGATCCAAACCAAGTTCATGACTTGAAATTAGTACCCAAATTGACTTCAATTAAACAATATACATATATTTTAACATCAATGATTTTAAAGATTATCTCACAATTTCAGTTTACACCAGAACAAGAGTATTAATCCTAGTGTTTATCAAGTTCTATTATCTTATTAATCACCCACTAAAGTGATTTTGATCCTTACAATTAACATGCAAGGTTTTGACAAGAAATCATCTAGGGTTTGTCCCTAGACCTCACATTACTTCCAATTTCATGTTTTACATCACATAATCAAGCTCAACCTTCGATTTCAATCACATGCAAGAATTTGAGTTGAATCAAAACAACTTAATTTGACATACCTTATGATCTCCTTGACGAGGTGATCACGATTCTATGTTCAGATTTCGATTACAACATGATTTGAGCCTTCAATTTGAGAGTTTAGTAGAAGTTAGGGTTGTGGAAGTGTGGGTGTCGCCCCCTGTGGTTCTTGATCGACCAGACCCCCTCTAATGGGGTGTTTGGTTTGTTTTTAATCAAAACTAATAACAATAGTTTCAATTTTAACAATATTGGCCCTTCTACTTTTATTTAACTTATAGTTTGGTAATTTTAGCCTTAATTCTAGTTATTCAAAGACTTATAGTTAACTAGGTTATAATTTCCTAGTTAGATAAATTCTTGTTTATTTAAACTTTATAATTCTAATATAAAGTTTTGTATTTTCGGGATGTTACATTTTGGATCTCTTTAACCCTTCAATTTCAGAAACATGAATTTCCACAAGTTTGAAAACTTTCTTCAGCTTGTCAACATTCACATTCTCAATTAGAAACTCAATATCCGAGTACAACTTATCAGAACCAAACATCTTGTACATGACTGGAGTAGGTTCGTCATTTGAGTTGTTCTGGGATTTTGGTTTCGGAATGTAGTTGTTTAGAAAACACTCTTCATCTTCAGTCGAATCACTGTCTGATTTTAGTACTTTCTCAACCACATTTTTTACGACTTCAGACTGAACACTACCTTGATCAGATGATGAAGTGAATGTGACATCAATTGTTTTTGGCAATTTTACAGCATCTGTTTTCTCACTTGTTTCAAATTCATTAGCCAACCCGGACTGTTTCTTTGAAAAAAAATTTAGCACAGGCGGTGGAACTTGATGATAACCCACCCCCATTCCATCCGAAGAGACATCCTCGCCAGCTTTGTTCTTCCCGATTGGTTTGGGAACGATGTGTTGAAGAACAAAGCTAGATGAGTTGTAACTGGTCAATTTCAGATTGATTCTTTCATTTTCAATCTTTTCTTCTTGGAATTGAAGCTTAAGACATGCTATCTCATCCAATTGCTGGTTGATTTGTTTTTCCTTTACCTGAAGAACTCCAGATAAATGAACATTTTCTTTGTAAGTTTTACCATTTCGCTCGTCAGAATCTTTTACTGTTCGTTTCAACTTTTCATAATTTTCTGAAATGGTTCTGTTTTCAAGAGTTAACTTCTCATTTTCTTTCTTAAAACGTTCAACATCATTTTTATCTTTTTCAATCTTTGCTGTTAATTCTTTTATTCTCTCATTTGAAGCCTTAAGCAATTTATCTCGATTTAAAAAAAAATTCAATCATATCGACTTTTTCAACCAGATCTTGGGTCTTTTTGAGTGAGAGATATGCATGTGTGCTGCAGACTTTGCATTCTTTCATGAAATTTCTGCAATCACTCTCTATTTTAGCATAATCAGTCTTACCTGATTCATTGTTTGAACCACTACTACTGACCTTGCTAGTTGACTCAGAACTAGAAGTAGATTTGGAATCTACCTAGAGTGCTTTTGTTATAAGAACTTTGTCGGCCATTTTCGTCAGGTTTTCTGCGGTCATTTCCTTTGTAGTATCAATGATCCCATTGTCTACCTTCATTGACTTTATCCTTTCTTCTTCGGCTTTCTTTGCCTCATCTTTCTCTCTCTCTCTGTTCTTCAGTTTCTACTATCGATTTTATGAGAGTTTCGACTTCGACTGATGAAGGTTCCACAATGATGTTGCCTTTTTTATCTAAGTAGCATTCGCAGTTCGGATCCCATCTATTTGCTCTTTTTGCTTCTTTCCAAGCTGCATAGATCTTTTCCTTCGTATGTAATGCCAACATCTTTCGACGGATGTAATTTCTTTCTTCTGGTGTTTGTTCATTTTGTTGATGAATTTGTGCCATAAATGCAAAGCCAACTGCATCATCTTCCGGCAAGAACTCACTCCAATCGAAACCTTCATCATCCTGAATCACAGCTAAAGCTCTTGACTTTTCCTTTTGAGTCTCCTCGATTTGTTTCATTCTTGGCGGCTCCTCACGATTTTGATGATAAATCGCCTTTTTATAGTAATCATCGTGAAAAGGATTTTCTGTCTCATTGGCCGCAGAGTTTCTACATTCATGCTTGAAGTGCCCCTTCTGTTTACACTTGAAGCAGGTCACTTTGGATTTATCGAAACCCAGTTTCGTCGATGGACCTCCAATGGAATTTCTTCTCGTGATCTCCATGAACCTTTGCGCTCTTCGAACTACGCTTGCCATGCACCAACGTATATCGATCAACTCCATTTCCTCAGGATCTATCTGTTCGTAGTCTTCTTTTGTAATATTTGTATTTCCGATCTTTCCGGCTACCAAACTTTCATACGACTCTAAGATAGAAGCAAGGAAAACCATTTGTTGTTTCGCTGTCTCTTCATTGAAGTTTTGAGCGTTGTTCAGGTTAACAGCGATGTTGCATTGAAAAACATTCTTGGGAACATTTTGTTTTTGCAGATTGCTTGGACTAGACGAAGAAGAACCACTATGATAACCACTGCTAGGTGATGAACTGCTGCTTTTCTTTTCTTGAGTCACCGTGTTTGAGTTTTCAGCAGTAAATGCGGTTCTTGGTGATGTGGTTTTTGGAATCATACTTCCCCGGTAATAGAGATCAACATTCTGTTAGTATGGGGTGTTGTTCACTTTGTTCATTTTCTTGATTTCCAATTCATGACTTTCGAATCTCTCGATCAACCAATCAACTGTTATTTCTGCCATTGGTTTGGTATTCTTCAGCACCAGACCATAATATTGCCAATCTTTCTCATCTGGCAGAGATTCAAATAACTTTTCAACAATCTCATCTTCGGCTATTGTGATCCCATATCTAACTAGTTATACCTTCAGATGGCAAAACCGTTCAATCATCTGTTGGACATTTTCATTTTTCATACAATCGAATAAGTCAAACTCCTTTTTCAACAGTCTTTTCTTGGTTTTCACAATCTCTTCTCCCCCAATACACTTCTTTTCTAGTTTTTCCCATAAATCTTTTGAATTAGTATAGTTAATATTATTTCGGACTGATTGATGAAGTAGAGCTATACACTTTTGTTCAGCAATAAACATCTCCTGTTCATTGTCAGCCAAGTTTTCATAATCTCGTCGTGCAATATCATACCCATTCTTCATGCACCTCCAGCTCGGGTAAGCAAACGCCTTCATCCATCCATCAAGCCTTTTAGACCATCGGTTGTAATCTTCAATTGCCATCAACTTCGGTGGCTTGTTGTATCTCCCATAGGCATTGTCAACACTGAGTGTGTTTGCAATCGCCTTTGATGCATTTTTCTGGTTTGTGTTAGTGTTGGTGTTTGTAGATGCATCTCCTGTGTTGTATGCAAAAACATCACAGAACGGGTTCAAGAACTCGTCTCCCATCATCAAAACCTGAAAAATTCAAACACTTAGAAAAATTTCACAAATTTCAAAAACTAAGCACTTGGATCGAATGGTCGTCCGATCGAATGGCAATTTGATCGGATGAACCAAGTAAGCAATGAACCAAATAATAAGTATCAGATGGCACAAGTGTCGAATGGCTATCTGATCGGATGGTGATCCGATCGAAGTGACTTGTGCTTTTGAAGAGTTTAAATCTCAAAACCAAACCGATCGGATGGTGATCCGATCGAATGAGTTTATGACGTCAGCAATGAAAAGTGATCAGAATCTAGTCCAATCAGATCGGATTGCAATCCGATCGGATGAATGACGTCAGCATATGCGAAGAACAGTCCATAGTTTTTGCTTGATTTGATGATGTTTTAGTCCGAATTTTTTGAATGAAACTTTGTAGGATTGTTCTATTATCAATTCCGATCAGTTTGATATCAAACTTATTCAATTTCGTCCGTAAAATCTTGCTTAATTTTGAGTTTTTCTGGTTTTAAGGTGTGAAAATGTAAAAACTACAAGAAATGTAGGAGAAGATGAAGAAATTGTCAGAATCTCCGGTGAGATTTGACTGAAACCTGCAGAAAATGGATGAAATCTCTGTGAAATGTTGTTTCTACCTCCGATCCGGCTTCCTGTGGCTCTGATACCACTTGATAGGCCACGCGCAGGATTTGTTCTAGTCGTAGAACGTAGCAGAGTCGATGAGTGGCGAGGTGCGGAATCCCTCGACACCGTCTGAGAATCACTAATAACAATTTCAATGCTTAACATGTCTGATTTCATTGATAGAATATGAAAGTACAAGAAGATCCAGATGAAAGTCAGACAGACAGAGCTTCGCTTCAGTAATCAGCCAAAAGTTCTAGACAACTAGCTCAAACCTACTATTTATAGGCAATCATGGAAGGATAGAGTGTCACCCGATCGGATGGTCATCCGATCGGATGGCCATCTGTTCGGATGACACATGTCGTCCGACGGATTTCACTTTAATAGTTTACGTGCCATTCCCTGATATGTCTAAACACACAATACATATACAAAAACACACAAACAGGACAAAAATACACAAGACTCGATGTAGACGGAAGCTACAGACATATGCACTAACACTTAGGATATGGAGAATTTCCATCAACGGCTTGCCTGGCGACATAATCGAAACACATAAAATCGAAAACAATGTTTACTTAATAGGAATGAGAGCATTCCTACGTTAAGTCTAGACTCAGAAAGTATAAGTAATATGCTACTGTGTCATTTGAGATTAAACACTAAAGGCTAGTGTTTAATTCACTCAAACGTTGGCTCTGATACAAACCTGTCACACCCCGATATTTACAGCTCAGCCCGGTGGGCCCGGTGGGGAGTATCGTGACGTAAGATTGGTATCGTCATGGTCAAACATACACAGAATAGCACAACGGAAGTCTTGGAATATAAAATATTATTACAAACCCAATTGTCTGAAAATACCGAAGGGATAATTACATACGAGCTTGTAATATTAAATCCACAGGCGGATCATTATAAAATGTACAAAATGAAGTTTAGCAGACTTTAGGGCATCCTAAGGATTTGCAAGATCCTTTATTAACACCAAGCAGCTCCCAGCCTATTTGCGTATAGTACCTGTCACTTAGTCTTTTGAAAATACGTCAGTTTACACTGGTAAATACAATTAACTGACTCTTTTGAAAACGTTTATGAAAATTGGTTTAAGTGCACAAGGCATAAAAATTCATTTATAACTTGGGACAATTATATAATAATCTTATATACAGATTTACATGTTTGTCATACATTTAGGGTCGGGATAGAAGCCGAACATGATTAATAGACACACCACTTATATAAACTCACAAGGAGTTATCTATATCTTATTCCCTTCTTGGGGAATAGAACCCATATCGCATCTGAAAGGTGTATGCCTACACCTCGTGCTTAGGTCGTGGCCATTTACAAATAAAATGAGCCGTGGATATCCAGGACACGGTCGTATTAACCCCTAATGTTTATGTTAACAAACAAAACAGATTAAAACGGGTTATGTAATTAATTAACCACTTCGATTAAATGATTCTATACCAGACCAAGCGGTAATAATTTACTGTATCCCAAGCTCGTATAAGGGAAAATAAGTTAAAAGTATTTACCTGAGCTTTTAAATACAAGATTTATCTACTTAGCCATATAATGTACTCAAACTAGTACAAGTAGCTTTTACCGGGGCTCCTAATCTGGAACGAAGGTTTTATTAACCTATTAGATTACTAACGGGTCGTATTTAAGTTGTAAACTTAGACCGGTTAGTTTAAAGGAGGATTTACGGTATAAAACGCTAGATTAAGCGATGACTGGATTAGAATGTAATTTAGACCCAACAAGTATGAAGACTTCTATAATATGGGTAAACTAAATACATTCTGGATTTTGAAGTAAAAATGATAAGGTTTAACTCGTTTTGGTAAACTTACGTAAACTAGTTACGTAAGTCTAACCGTACGCGTAAATGCGATAACGAGTAACCGGATAAGTCATGAACAAGTTCCATATGCCGATATACTTTAAACAAGTTATAATAGTAGTAGGATATCAACTTGTATGCCCGTTAAGGTTTTAAAATCAAACTATGTCTCATAAGGGCGTTTTGGTCATTTTATGATATATAAAAGAAACTTGTGTACAATCTGATGTTACGACCATAAACATTCTTTGAAAATACTTTATTTATGATATAATATCAGTAGGATATCAAACATTTGTGTGTTTTATAGTTTAAAACCATACTATGCTCCGTATGGGCATTTTGCTAATTTCACACATAGTTTTGAAGGCTAATTTGGGAATCTGAGTCTATACCATATACCTACTGTAAAAATATTTAAAATGATTTATAAAATCAGTAGGTAACAAGTCTTGATTGGTAGTTATGGTTTAACACGATACTACGCGCCGAAACGGCGTTAAAGTCGTTAAATGACGATATTTGCGATCTTTTATGAAAACTGATGTTATGATCAGATTTATATGACCAAAACATGTTAATTAATATAACATATCAGTAAATAAAAGGTTTTGTTTGAAAATCATGCTTTTAAATCATTTTAGGTGCAAAAAGGGCATTATCGTCATTTAAGGACATAATTCAAGAACGTATGCGAAAACTCAGTTTGTAAACTGAATGGACATCCCAAATTATCCTAATTATGATATTACATCAGTAGGCAATGAGTTTGTTATGAAAAATTATGCTTAAAACCGATCTAAGCGCCTAAAGCGCATTTTAGATAATTTAAAGCACAATTTATGATAGTATATGCAAACTCAATTTATGATCAGGTTCGTAACATCGATATATGTTAAACATGTTAACATATTAGTACCTAAGTTATTTGAATGCTTATTGGTGTCTAAAACCTTATTTTTGCTAAAAAGGGCATAACGGTCAAATTACGGCATATTAATGGAACTTGCATAAAATTCAGATTTCTAACACGATTATGTAATATAACCTTATAGGGTTATGCTACATAATAATATGATCCTAACGGAACCTAAAATCAGTAACAACTAATCTAATTTGGTTCATAATTGAAAGTCAACACAGAAGTCGAACTTCGCGACTTTCGGTTGCGAACCGACCCTAAAACTGGAATTGACTAGCCGAACATGTTTACACATGCTCTAATAATTATTACCAAGTTGTTTAAATAATAAAACGTATTTTAGAATACTTCTAAACGCATATCACAATTATTTCAAAAACTACCCCGTTGTCTTTTTAAAACAATATTACGTTGACTCGTCAATTGACCAAGCAAATGTGATTCTTAGGAGGTGCCCTTTTGAGGGTTTACCACCTACCTAATTACAATCACGTAGCCATGTTCGTTGCGAACAATGGCTTGACCGTTTACAGTCTAACTAGAAGTCAAAGCGTTTATCGTAAACGCTTGACTTTTCAGGTTTTTAAGCCAAATAAAAGAACTAGTCATGAAAGGAACACTTACAAGTGGTCCTATGGACTGAAGAAAACTCAAAGGTGGTTCCCAATTGCTTAGGATCCTCCAAGATGAGAAGATATGAAGAAAGAATGAAGGTGTGAGCTTGAATAAATGAATTCTAAGCCTTTATATTTAGATTTTGAGAATTGATAGGATCTTGCCAAATGTTCTAGGGGATTTATGAGATGATTACATGTGTTATACCATTGTTAAAAACCAACTAACAACCCATAGATTCATCAAATGGTTTAGAAGTTTTGTGTGGTGAACAAGTAATGAATAATAATAATAATAATAATAATAATAAGAGTTAATTGCCAAAATCGTCCCTGAGGTTTGGGCAAGTTTGCCATTATCGTCCAAAATGACACTTTTGTACCAAATAGCCCCCAACGTTTGTAACTTTTTGCCATTTTCATCCAAACCACTAACTTAGTTTATTTTTTCTGTTAAGTTGAGGATATTTGGATGAAACTGGCAAATATAAAACCACAGGGAAGATTTTGGCAATTTACTCAAACTCTTTTAAATTTCTTTTATTTAATTAATTTTGTTACATATATAATAAAAAAGAATATAAATGCAATTTTTATATGAAAAAAATAATAGCTTTTTCACATAATTTTTATAAATTTTCATCCAACCACTAACTAAATTAAATTTTCTATTAATGTGAAGAATGTTTATAAACTAAGATAGAAATTAATTTCTAATTTTTTATATAGATCAGTTTTATAAAAATAAAATCTACTTAAACCTCTAAATTTTATAAAACTAAAATGCTGGTAACCTTATTGAAAAAGGTCAAATAAAAAAATCTTATCATATGTACTAAGTTTGTAATTCATCTTCTACTCTTTTAAATTCGCTCCTAAGGAAAAACAGAAGCCAGTGCCCCCCCCCCCCCCCTATCAAACAACGTATCGTTACCAAACCTTAAAATTACCCACCAAATTGTAATTATAATGCTATGAACCAAAAGTTTCTTTACTCAAGCCACTCAGAATAAGAATTAGTTAGTTACCCTTATAATCTTTATTAAATAAATATTTTATTTCTACCAACATATTTCCTAGGTGCTCAACACATTTAAAAAATATGTAACGTTTTACAACTTTCCTGTCTCTACAACTGATAAATACTAAAAGTTGTAATTGATTGTTATGTGTTGCACACCAATGACGTTTTCTCTTTATAAAACTGATTTATATAAAGAAACAGTAAATTAATTTCTGTCTTAATTTATAAAATTTAAAACATCCTTCACCTTAACAGAAAAAATAAACTGAGTTAGTGATTTGGATGAAAATTTATAAAAATTATGTGACAAAATGTTTAATTTTTTTTCTAAAAACTCCGTGTATTTTCTTTTTTATTATACATGTAACAAAAATAATTAAATAAAAGATATTAAAAAGGGTTTGAGTAAATTGCCAAAATCATCCCTGTGGTTTTATATTTGTCAGTTTCATCCAAATCTCCTCAACTTAATAGAAAAATAAACTAAGTTAGTGGTTTGGATGAAAATGGCAAAAAGTTACAAACGTTGGGGGCAATTTGGTACAAAAGTGTCATTTTGGACGAAAATGACAAACGTGCCCAAACCTCAAGGACGATTTTGGCAATTAACTCTAATAATAATAATAATAATAATAATAATAATAATAATAATAATAATAATAATAAAATTAATATGCCCATGATGACCAATATTAGGCACACTCGGGAGTATGACCGAGCATCACGGAGTTCCCGGTTCGTTTAAAAGGTCTCTCAAAGGTGTAGATTTACACGTTGACGCTTTTAGTCCTTTTAACGCACAAACTTGTGCGTATTATCGTTTAATGGCATCAAAGCCTTAAACAGCCAATATTAAGCATTCCCTTGAGTATTATCAAACATCACGATGCTTTGGGTTCGTTAAAAGATCACTCAGAGGTAAGAATTAACATGTTGACACTTTTAACCATTTTTAACGCACAAACTAGTGCGTATTATCATTTATCGGCATTAAAGCCCTATATGGCCAATATTATGTATTCCCCAGAATACAATTAGATATTATAATGCTCCGGGTTTGTTAAAAGGTCACTCAGAGGTATAATTAAACATGTTGACGCTTTTAACCCTTCGTCGCGCAAACTTTTAATTAATTACGTAAACGGTTCCTTTCGATCAACAAGTGGCTCAATTATAATTATGAATACCGTGTATTGTTATTCAAAGGCTTAGTTTAAGCATGTTAACACTTTCCACATTCAAAGTTTTTGATTTTTCACAAAATTAGTCCCTAATAGTCAACGTTTGACTTCATTAGGGTTTAGTACACGTGTTAACACATCGTTGGGCACGATTTTTACGAGGTGTTACATAAAACAACTAAGAACACAGAAACCCTAGGAAACTTTAGACACGAATAAACATGTGAACCCGAGTGATCGGCTACTCATGCTACCTAACAACGCCTAGCTAATAACCTAGCAATTATAGATTAGATTTCTCACCTCTAGAAGAGATTGAATATTATTAATCAATTAGTTTTAATAATTATTACACTTGAATTAGATTTCTCATGTTCAAGGTCTAGAATGAAAGATTAACAACCTAGACTGACTCCCGACTCTAAAGTATATTCCTAAGTTTCTAGAGCAATGAAATTAACAAATATATTATCAAACCAATCAAAACCAACACACAAGTAATTAGATTCAGTTTTCAAAGTTAAAACATGTAAATCACCACAATCATTCAAAACCAAAAGTTATTCAATTAAACAATCATCTAGTTCATCAACCTAAGTAAGCATCATAAGTTTAGCTACCCATGCTAATAAAAAACATGTTCAAATCAGATCTGAAAATAGTATGAAATATGAATTCAATGTTCAAAAGTTTGAAAGAAACAAGCATAAACAGAATACGCTCTTAGATCCAATCCTATAATCCCAAGCCTTCAATCTTACCCAAAAACTCCAAAAATCGACCTTAATCCCTTGTGGAATCGTCTTGTTGTGAGTTATATCAAACCCTACGGTTATACGGTTTTAAATCTATTTTTTCGGTTTATCGCATGCCTTGCGGACTGTATGGTAAAGGCCTTGCGATCCGCAAGGCTTCCCATGTCGTTTTCACCTCCAATGGTCTATGCAGGTCGTATACATTTTCCCTTGCGGTCCGCAAGGGGTCCCGAACTGCAACTTTTTATTTTTTTTCTTTTCCCGACACGTTTTCCCACAAACTCTTCTGCTATTCTTCTGTTTACCTCATTTTCTCCATCCAAATGCTTGATTTTCTACCATGTCCTACAAATCCATAAAGTAACCAAACAAGTATCGAGAACATGGGAAAATCATAAACGAACGCATCAAAATGTAGGAACTTTGACCGGTAAATTATAGATAAAATAAAGCATATCGGTAATCATTTGGACCTGGTGTGTGATGGTAACCTACACCAAATTTTACATTGTTTCGTGACTGTTGTTTTAATAAAATCTTAAAACCTTTGCATGACTCTACCCATTTTTGGCAATTTACCTGGGTAGATTTAAGCTCTTTTTTGACACATTATCCTAATTGTGCAGTGTGAATTGTGGCTTCATGTTATAAATTTGAAATGATTTGATCCTTTTCTTTTAAAAATTCTTTGGAAGAAACCATAGTTTGATTCAAAAGTTTTTTGAGATTTTTCTTTTAGCATGATATTCACTGCTTTATATCTCTAAATGCTTTGTTACACTTTTCAGAACAAAGTTATCTCAGTATTTTGAGGGATATGTCAACATTTTGAGAAGACTCAATAGTTGTTGACCCAACATGAGGCAAAATATAAAAACCAGTAATTTCACTAGTGCTTTTGTCAGAAGTCTCACTTAAGGACTCAAAAGCAACTATTATAAGGTTTTTGTTGCCTTGATCCATTGCAGTCATGCTAAAGTGCTCATCGTTCAAATTCTCAGGCAAACTGCTTC
This sequence comes from Helianthus tuberosus, assembly GCA_030545235.1. Classification (NCBI taxonomy): domain Eukaryota; kingdom Viridiplantae; phylum Streptophyta; class Magnoliopsida; order Asterales; family Asteraceae; genus Helianthus; species Helianthus tuberosus. The sequence goes on from JARYGA010003015.1 coordinate 21,809, forward strand.
AATCTACAAAGCTTTGAGTGAAAAAGCTTTGTTGAGTAGTTTCTTGTGCAGGAGAAAAAACTATATAGAGTGATTTGTTATTATTTAGTGATTTTTTAATTTCCTCCTTCGGGTAAAACCTAAAAAAACTATATAAAGTTTTTTTACCTTTACAACTTTACTTACACCATGTTACTCTTTGGATAAAGGTGAATGTCAGATTCTATGAAAAATATAAATATGAAATTTTAAGATTAGATAAAGATAAAATGGGTATTCTTGAATTGTTTTTAATGAAATAGCTTTAAATGTAGGGTTATATATAAAGGGAAAAGATCAAATAGGAAGTTTATTTTGGCTAGGAAGTGTAGGAAGCAATAGGATTAGGACATGTGGCAACATTTAAAATAAAGAAAAAGGGTATTTTAGTCAATCCAACATTTTCTTCTTCCTTTTCAAAACCCAGTAACTTCAAAACCCACCATTTTTAAAACCCACCGTCTTCAACCATTTCTTCACTTTCTATCTCAATAATCACTACATTATAGTGCGATTTTCATCACCAATCAATGATTCAAACACCTGATCAACGTGTTCTTCAGCTTTTTTGAAGAAAACCCAGTTTAATTTCATAAAAAATCTCGTTTTTTCGGGTGATTTTGGAGATAATCACTCGATTCGTTCGATTCGAGCGCTGACAAGTGTTTCAATCATTCAAAATTCGTCAATTGTTGAAGAAATCACTTCGATCCATGTAAGAAATTATTTAATTTCATTTTTACGATCTGGGTTTTTGATTTACTCATTGCGTTTTACGATCATGGCGGTGGTCCGGGGGCAGCGCCCCTGGTAGCGGGGTCCCAGGGGCTGCCGCCCCTGGCGGGGTCCAAGGGGCAGAGCCCTTGGCTGGGGTTGAGACAGTTTAAATTGCTGTAATAAAAATCATCAGAAAAATTAATTTTCCAGAAATTGGCTCATTTCGAAGACAATAATTCGTAGACAATTCAGACAGTTCACAGTCACAGACAGTTTTATATGTCCATTGCGTTTTAGAAATAAGAGAGTTTTAAGTGTTTTCTGGCTATTGCGTTTTAGAAAAAAAAAACACATTTTTAAGTGTTTTTAGTCATTACGTTTTAGGTAAAACACATTTTTGAAGTGTTTTTAATCATTGCGTTTTAGGTAAAACACATTTTTTAGGTGTTTTCAGTCCATTGCGTTTTAGAATGAGTCATTTTTAAGTCTTTTCTGGCCATTGCGTTTTACAAATAAGACATTTCTTTGTGTTTTTGGTGCATTGCGTTTTAGGTAAAACACATTTTTATGTGTTTTTAGTCCATTGCGTTTTAGAAAGTACATTTTCTTTTGAGTTTTTAGGCTATTTCGTTTTAGAAATAAGACATTTCTTTGTGTTTTCTGGCCATTGCGTTTTACAAATAAATCATTTCTTTGTGTTTTTTGTGCATTGCGTTTTAGAAAAATGTCATTTTTAGGGTTTTTTTTTCATTGCGTTTTACGTGACTGAGGGTTTTTCTATTGTGTTTTACGCAACTGGGTTTAAATATTTTTTTTTTTTGAAAATATAGCAATAGTATACTCGTTTTAAAGATAAAAAAAACACTCGTTTTTTTTGTGCAATTTTTATAAAAAAATAATGTCGTATGAAAGAGTTATTAACGTTTAAAAAATGGGGGGGGGGGGGGGGGAATTGGAGGAGAGAGAAACTATTGGCTTGGATTGACTAGAATGCCCCTAAACAAACTCACGCGCCTCTTTTCTTTCCTTCAATTTCCCTGATTTAATCTTAGCCCTTGATTAACTAAATGGATGGTCAAGATCACTTCCTAGCCTTCCTAGCCAAATAAACTTTCTATTATATCTCCACCCATATATAAATGTCCTCCTCTCTTTTTTTACAAGTTGGCGTATGAAACAATCATGGAACTTGTATTATTTAGTGTTTTTTTTTTTTTATATTTACTTCCTTTATTTCAAGTAAAAATTTGAAAAGAAAAAAAAAATAATGGTGAGAACCAATTTGTAGATATGTTTGTTTAGATCACTTATTTTTTTTAAATCTCCCTTTAAATTATTAGAATGTAATACCACATCTTTTAATATATAGAAAAAGAAAGATATAGATATATATTGCAGGTCAAAGGAGAATTAAGAGTTGAGATGGGGGCAGCCAACCCGTAAACCCTGAATTCTTAAATTATGTTATAAAAATTAATTACTAGAATGCAATATCATGATTTTTAATCTTTTGTTAAGTAAAAAAGATAAATGAAGGAGGATGGGACACGGCCATGGGAGGGAGAAGAGGGAGAGTATGGATCGAACTTGTCAATCAGGTGGGAGAGCAACCCGCTTGCCACCATATGATACGCATACTCGATCTTTTCTTTAAATTTCGTATTCATACACCAGGGTTGGTTCTTGTAACACTCCAACCGATGACGAAAATATCGGGGTGCTATGGATTTGTTCAATAGCACATGATTAACTAAAAGTTCAAATATTATTAAAAATCCTAATTAAATATCATCCAAACAAAATAGATAAGCCAAATAAATAAATGATTTCAGTTAATATTTAAAACTAAGTCCAAGGCATCCTAGATATGATATCCTTATAAGTTCCATGCATTGTTTCCTGAAACATGTGGAAAATGAAAGGGTCAACTTCGAGAAGTTTGAGAGCATACATAGGTTTGCATATGAAAACTGAATTAAGCAATTAGCATGTAAAATTTTATCTTGAACTACCTTGTAAAAGCAACACTTAGGAACAAATGGGGTGCACAATCAAACCTTGTGATTGAAGGAACTACGACAAGTTAACTTTTCTAAATGTTAATGATTGTACGAGTATCTAATGTTAGCTCCTAATGTAATGTTTAAGACAAGAAGTGTAAAGATACAATGATATGGCATGATTGCCAATGTTTAAGTATTGCACATGTTTCACCTAAAATTTTAAAAGGAAAGGGCTATGTAACTAACTGGGCAGTTAATATCGGTGTTATCTCGGTGATATAGCGGTGCTATATCGGTTATCGGTCATGGCACATAATATCGGTTCAAAATATCGGTAGAATCTTGGTAGCGAGAATATCGGCGATATCTCGGTAAATATCGGTGAGAAAATCGGTAGGCCAGATTTTTAAGTTTTTCTTTATGGGCTGCCAACAAAATACAAAGCCCAGTTCTTTTATGCTTTTTTGGCCCATATATTATAACCTTTATCACACTTCGAACACTTAACACGACAACTGATGATGTCTGCTGAACCCTAATCGTCCCTCCCAAGCTCTTGTGCTTCAATCGGATTTTAGTGTTTTAAGTTATGATGAAAAATGAAGAATCAGGTGCCTTGGTTGATCTTGATGAACACTTCTTTATTTTGCTATTAATATTATTATGTAGGTTCTAGACTTCTAGATATGAATATATATATTTTTTTGCATGATATTATAAATTACCGATATCTCACCGCGATAAACGATATCTCAAATATCAGTCCTTGACCGATAACCGATATTTTTTCGCATTAACTGCATAGGTAACTAACCTGATTGCGTTTTAGAGATTTCCACACAAGTTCACCAATAGCAACTAAGAGGGTCCTATGTGATGGCTACGAATAGTGTTGGTGATTTACCAAGCATTTGAATCTTATCTTAGGGTTTACATGTCTGGTTCTGACATTAATGACTAATTAATGTTGTTTTGAATCAAGTTACAATATGTTTTATTTCTTTAAAAACAATTTTGTTATTCCGGTGGGTACAAAAATTGTGGAACACTGAAAGGTAGTAACAACGATTTTTCAGCGACAGATTACACCAAAAACAATTAAAAATTAAGTTTTTGTCGATAAAATACCAGACCTGTTGCAAAAATACAAGGACTGATAGGACTACGGTTTGTATAAATTTATGTAATTTAGACTTAAATTGAGTCAGTTATGACTCTCGTAAAACACCCAAATTTTGTTAGAAAACTCAGTTTAGCCCTCAATCATCTAAAAATCATAAAAACCAGTTTATGGTTTTCCAAAAATTATGAAACCTTTTTTACATTATCTACGCATCTAGTAGACTATTTTAGACTTAAGAACTATAAGTGATTTTGTGCTCATATTACCCCATTACATTAAAAACAAAATCGGATTTTTCTGAAGTACGTATTCTGATTTTGCACTGTTCTGGTGTTTTACAAGTTTCAACGCATTGAACGAGCACGATTCATATTATGAACGGCTAATATATCATAGATTCATGTTAATCTTGTATTCCTAATATGAACAGCTAACATATCATAGTTTCAACGCTTGGAACACCTCTATAAACGATGTTGTATGATCAAAATAGTCTTAAGAGGTTGTTGTGGTCGTGGATATGAAGAGAAATGGGATGAGGTATAGAATTTTAAATAAAGAAATAGATGGAGGGGTTGAGTTGTGATAAAGATGGGAGATTGAGTTAGTTTACAACTCTCTTGGCTTCTTGATCAAGTTTTATCCTCAAATCATTATAGTTGCTAAAAATCATAAACGGAATAGAACTAATATAAGGTTATGTTGAGATTATTTAGGATTAGACTTGATTTTTAAATATTCATCCAAGATAATCACCAATTTGAGTAGAATTTTAAGATATTTATTGGGTTATGCATAAAATAAAAGGATTACTTTTGCATATTTATATACTAGGTTATAACCCCGTGTATTATACGGGGTTGAATAAATAAATTTTATATACTAAATAATAAAAAAAATATATCTTTAAAAACCTTAGTTGAATAAATATAATTTTATATATTAAATAATAAAAAGTTATATCCATAAAAACAATATTGTAAAGGTTGAATAAATGTAATTTTATATACCAAATAAAAAAGTTATATCTTTAAAACCACGTGTATTACACGAGTTGAATAAATGTAATATTATTAACCAAAAAATAAAATAATACATCTTCAAAAAAACATTATTTATTACACGGGTTGAATAAATGTAATTTTATATACTAAATAATAAAAAAAATTACATTTTCAAAAATATGCGTATTACATGGTTTGAATAAATGTAATTTTCTGTACTAAATAATAAAATATATATATATATATATATATATATATATACATATATATATCCTTAAAAAACCTCGTGTATTGTACGAATTGAATAAATCTAATTTTATACATCAAATAATCAAATTACGATTTTGGCCCCCGTGGTTATATCACTTTTACCCTTCTAGCCCAATTTTTTTTTTTTAACATCTAAGCCCACAACGTCTTTTTTTCTAACCTTTTTGGCCCCTAACGTCTTTTTTTAACCCTTTTTGCCCCTAACATTTAATGGATGGGGTTACTGTTAGGGGCCAGAAGGGTTAGAAAAAAGACGTTGAGGGCTCAGATGTTAAAAAATTCTTTTTTGGGCTAAAAGGGTAAAAGTGATATAACCACAGGGGCCAAAATCGTAATTTTCTTTAAATAATATTATAAATGAGAAGAAGATTAAACTAAAAAATAATTATCCATAAGATATTAAATTAAATAATATTTAATATGAGGGTTATCTATAATTAATTAGAAAAAATTAAATTAAAATAATAATTATCTATAAGAGAAGCCCTAATATGATGACAAGTGTCCTTAAGGTGGTTTCTTTTATTATATAGTATAGATATTTCGAAAATTACTAATATTATTATTTTTTATTAATTAATTCAATATACAAATTAATTAATTAGGCTAAAGTTGTTAATTGTGCTAGTTAATGTTACATACGTATCATTTCATCGGTTTTTTAAACTAAAGTTTCTATCTTTGTAAACTTTTGATATTTTTTACTTTAATTAACTATATAGAGTAAATTTGGATGTATTTGAAGTTTAATATGATTGATTATACTTACGATAGTCGGTTGTGTTACATACATAAGAATTGTTATCGGTTTTGAGAACGAAGTTTTTATTAATGGAAAGTTTTGTTGTTTTTGGGATAATAGATACTTTTTTTCAAACGGTCAACTAAATCACCGGATAAGCATCCTGAGATGCCCTCAATCGAGCAAATGCATCCCCTCCTCCATAACGGTCAGAATGGGATGCATACCCGGGCCACAAATACACCAGTTCCGGGGAAAACACGCCGCCCGAAGGCCCACTACGATAAAACCCGGTTCGGCTCGGTTTCGAACTGGCGACCACTAGAGAGGCCTAGTTCTAAACTTCATTGCCACCATCAATGTCCTTCAAAGTGATGCTAGTGGGAGTTGAACTTGTGACCTCAAGGAGAGAAATCAAGCGACTAACCACTAGACCAACTTGTCAGGACGGGATAATAGATACTAATAGCATAATTTTGATACGTTTGAAGTCCTAACCCTTAACCACAAACCCTAAACTCTATAATAGGGATGTCAAAAATACCCGAGCCCGACGGGTATACCCGAAACCCGATACAAATGGGACGGGTATACCCGATACCCGACGGGTATTGGGCCGGGTATGGGATTAGTTTTAGAAATTTTTGCGGGTATGGGTCGGGCATGGGATAAGGAGATACCCGACCCGATTACTCGAAACGACATACCCGTTTACCCGAACTATATACCCGATCATTTACCTGAATTTTTTTATTTATACTTTTATTTTCCATTAACCCTTGTATATTAGTGATTTATTTTAGTATTTTTATAATGTATTTATATTTTTATTTCCATTAACCCTTGTATATTAGTGATTTATTTTAGTATTTTTATAATGTAAAAAAGTATTTTTATAATGTAAAAATGTATATTTTCGTTTAGTATATGTATTTGATAATAGTATTTATATATTGTATGTTGTGAAGTGTATAAATATAAATGTATAAGTATTATAAAGTTATTATTAATTTATAATAAAACTTATATGCATGTAATGTACATTTTTAATTTATAATAATTGTTGTATAAATAAAATTTTATAAAAATTATAATAGTAAAAAAATGTATTTGGAAATCCCAACGTATATCTTTTAACAAACTAATGGGTATACCCGAAACCCGATGGGTAATTAACCGACAAATACCCGATGGGTATTGGGTCGGGTATGGGATACAATTTTACAACCGGGTATGGGTATGGGATTACTAATACCCGCCCCGAACCCGACCCATTGCCATCCCTACTCTAAAACTAAATCCTAAGCTAAACCTCAAAGGCTAAATCATAAAGGTAAACCCTAGATCCTAAATCCTTATGCTAAAAACTAAAGCCAAACCCTAAAAATATTCACAACCTATGTGAATATTTCAATTTTCTATAGATATTATTTTACCAAGTAAAAAAAACTAGATATGAAAATAAATCGGCAATATCATTACACACGAAAAAGGGCAATTACAAAGCAATGGCAGGTAGTCGGGCAACAAGTTGCGCCGCCACCCCCTTTTGAATAGAAAAACCAATTCTACTAAATATAAAGTTTGAAACCTTTAGCGACGAAGAATTACTATTAACGACTTTTTGAACCCGATTCAAAAGTCGCACAGCATCAAGAGCGAGACCACCAAAGGTATCAAACGCAAACGGGACAAACACATGTTGATTCTCCAGGCAGGCTTTCTCATGTTTTGCCACTTTGCTTGCCTCTGCCTTGAGCACCGCTTGCCCTACGACAAAGCCCTTGTCCTTGAGCCCAACAAGGGGGGATACTCCAGTTAGATCTACACAAGCGTGTTTCCCCCCTTCCCATCCAAACACAAGGATGTCCGCCGGGCGTAAAGTGGACCTCCCCTCTAAGGGGTCAGTCAGGAAATTTACTAGAGCCTCCTTTTTGGCAGAGATCCCGACCCGCTTAAGAACATCACATAACACATCTCTCACCCAATCATGCCGATATTTAAACCCTGGTAGCTCTTTACAGTGGATCGCGTGCTCGTCGAAAGAATCCAAACACGCTTTGCGGCATACCGGACATGGCTCGTCAACTGGGAACAAAGGAATCATCAGTCGGTATCTAAGGATAGCACGGTATTCCACAGCCGACATGTGTTGCCCCAAGCCTTCAATAGGTGCGACAGACAGAAACTCCTGAGCATGTGGGGCACGTAGACATTCAAACACAGCTCTTTGCCGAGGGGATAAAACAAACTTCTCTTCAAACCTCTTGACAATTTCGCCATATAAGGCATTCGCCAGATTTTTCTGGGATTTAGGAGGGGCGGTGTCTTTAATGTAGAAACCGCCAATATCAAGGTCAGGAAGAGAACTATGCAAAAGGTCCAACGCACTCCTGTAATCGGAGTCTAAAACATCCCCACCACATTCTCAGAGTATGTGGTCTTGTAAACCCCAAGATTTGGCCCTTAAAGCCACGAAAGCATATGAAGAGGCATCCTCGGCCATACAAATCCCTAAGCCTCCGAACCTGGTCGGGAGAGAAGCCAACCTCCACTGGAGATCTCCAAAAAAGGCACCCCCACAAACAACAATATCCTCTAATGCTCCCCGGAGGCCTTCATAAAAAATAGAGACAGCTCCCCCGACTAAAGAAGGATGACACGTTCGAAGACCAAACAGTAATTTAGCAACACCCATACAAGACCGAAGCAAGAGGAGCTCGCTCTGAGGGTCCCGTAGGCGTTTAAGGCACCTCATCAGCTCGACTACACAGTTCGCTCTTTTAAGAGCCATACTACTAATAAACTTTGCATCACAACTAACGGCACCCCCCCCAGGAGTTTCACACCCCGCACCGGCCTCCCAATCCCCTGAGGGAATAAGCCCTCCTGAACCTTTACACCATTGCAGGTTGGCCAGAAAACTTCAGTTTTCTTTATATTAAGTTGAAGCCCTAAGGAAGGACTCTCAACTCTGATGATATCTAAAGCATTAGCCACTCAGGTGGCATCTCCAATAAGCGTTCCGTCATCAAGGTACCAGGCGTAAAATAGAAGTTTGCAGCGATCCCTTATTCGGTGAACAAGGGGGTGTAGAACAAGCGCAAAAAGGAAGGGCCCCAAGGGGTCCCCCTGCTGAACGCCAGTAGAAGACCAAATATACTCATCCCCCACATATAATCTAGCTGGTTGACCATATAAAAAATCGACCCACGTAGAAATAGAAGGACACCTTTTCCTTACTTCGTACAGTAGGGTTGTCCTATCAACCAAATTAAAAGCGTTCGAAAAATCAACATTAAGCATAGCAAGAGACCCATCTTGGTGGTACTCATTAAGGAACCTGTTCGCACTATGAAGAACGGCCTCTGCCCCACACGGAATCCCTACCCCAAACTGGAAATCGCCAAGGTATTTGGCCATCTCCTTCCCAACACCTTTCATGGCCACCTTGGAGATCACCCTCCTCCAAATCGAACCCAACAGCGATAGGCCTAATCCCATTATCCGGTTTGAGAAGAGGTGTAAGAGGAGCAGAAGAAACAAACTCCGCCAGAGTCCTCGGGCACCTCCCCCCCCCCCCAAGCACAAATTAACCATAGCTGAAGTAGCCCTAAGCCGTCTCTCCCGCACGACGTTCCTTTGGGGAAAGATTTAATACACCCGAGCACACAATCGGACTCCACCACAAGAGGAGACTCAGAAAGCAAGGAGGCAGGCATGGAAGGAGGGGACATACATGGGTGCTTAGCCACTAAAGCCTCCAGAGTATTCTTATTGAGAGGGGCGACCCCCGAGGAGCATAAAACCTTAACCGCTGCAGTGAAATGACCATCAGCAACCGATTAGAATGAATTAACCGATTTTGTATAGACATTATTTGATAAAGTAAAAAATGACTAGATGTATTTTCTATTTATTAGCACGGGGTTGACGGGGTTGACTCGCTTTAGAATGAATATTCCGTCACATATTTGTTATAGATACTATAACAAATCTTCTATGAAAAAAGGGTGGCAAAAAAATAAGTGGGAAACAACTTTTAAATTTTAAAACGTATAGTGTTTACCCTTTATATACATAGTTATGTACATCAATATTATTTGCTAAATAATGTTAGGTAGGGGCTCGAATCTAAATTCAAAGATTGAAGCTTTAAGGTTAGTTCTTTGTTAGCTTATAGTTCTCCATGTCCTTTGTATATATATATATATGTATATATATATATGTATATATATATATAAACAGGATCAGGAGAAAACGCCCTAAAGTGTGAGAACGGTGAGAACGCATCCTGAGCTAACACGTGGCGCGGGATATGATCAGGGCGTGAGGGGTTTTTTTGTCTTTTCAATCTTCTTTTATTTCCCAATTTTGTGTAACATGCTGCTTCAATTTTGGCGTCTAAGATTATTTTGGCGTTTTATTGTTTCTTGGATCTGTGACGTTGAATTAATTGTTTTGTGTCACATGAATAATTTTTTGGCGTTATAGCGTTTCCCTAGTCAATTTTTTGGCGTTCGTGGCGTTGTTAATAATTCATTACGATTCATTAATATTTTCATAAGATTACAATAAGACCAAATGTTTTTAATGGCGTTTGGTCAATTTTTTTGGCGTTTAATACATTAACAAGGTGCTTTGTCAGCATCCGTTCCCATAGTTTTCATACTATTAGCATTTTGGTGTTTGTAGTTTTTGGCTTTTTATATAATAATGTATTTTATTAGTAGAGAATTAGATAATAAGCAATAGATAATTAGATAACAAAACAATAGAAAATGAAAATAAAAATAAAAATGGTAATCTAATTTCTCATCCAAATCTTCATTGTCATCAGCTTCTTCTTCTAGAATTTGTTTTGGCGTTTTGAACCTTTGAATACCTTAGCTAGATGTCAACTTTCCTACATAATGCCCGTCTAAAAAGACGAAGCTTGTTAGAGGCATCCTGTTTTTTGGTATGATATTCTTGTTTGGTGACATGTCATTGAAGATCAATTCCTGGTTAAATGTTATTTATAATAATAGAGTCCAAAATAGCATTTTACACTGGTATTGATCTCTTCATGCCATGCATATAGTCATCAATAACAGAGAAAATATTAAACAAGAAAATTATTTTTATTATTTTTGGCGTTTTGTAAGCAATAACTTTTTGTAGTATTTTTTTTAGCGTTTTGAAACTAAATGGAGAAATATAGCATTTAATTATCTTTAAAAAAAGATTACACAAAAGAAAACCAAAAAAAATTAAAACTCCTCGTCATAAGGTACTTTATCAGAAAAGTATCCATCACTTCCGTTGTCTTCTTCCTCGGAATCTTCATCTAGACTTTCATCCATGTCATCACCTTCACTTTCATTGGCTTCTTGTTGTTGAAGATTCGGAACCCTCCATTTGAACATGTCTTGCATCGACGCCATTTTTAAGTCAATGTATGTGTTCAAACAATGGCGTTATGCAATTCTTCCATGAACCCAATACCCTGCTTTGTCATGATGTCTTCAAGCAGGTAGTCTTTGTCACACCCCCAAAATACCACATGCGGATACCCCCGTGAGGCGTGTAATGTACCAGGATCCAGCCACTAATCACATTGAACTATAACAAGATAATAAATAAAAATTTCCATTAATTAAGTTATTGTATTTCCAAAACATAACTTAAAACCCAACATAGTCAGCGGAAGCATAATGTAAACCATTGTTCAAGTTTTTTTTTTAAACCAAGTGTTTGAAGATAGATAGTCTTGTTACGTAATTCCAAGTATCTCGTTCCATGACCACTCCAGCCATCCCAGATAGCAAGTTCCATGTCAAGAATTCTAACGACCTACAAGCATGCAGACAAGTGTATCAGCATAACGCTGGTGAGTTCACAGTTTATCAAAACGTTTAGTTACCAAATATTAGTTTAAAAGCATGTTGATAATAACTCGATACCGCAAGATGGCGTCAGTTTGTTTGCCCTTCCCCAATGCTCTATCAAACATTGGTCGAGTGGTTAAGGTCATTAGGTCACGCCCGTCCTCCCCGGTATGGTGTGAGGGTACCAAACCTAATAGCCCTATCAATTAATAACCCCGTTGCCTCCCCGGCAACCAGTTCGGTAGTAGATGGGACTTAACTGATAGAAAGTGAGTGTATTATCCAACATTCCAGTTAAACCCAATAACCCATTATTCCTCCCTGGAATATTTACCAGTTGTCCTTCCCCGGGACGCATGCTTGAAAAAGAGCAGTGAACTCACCTTAGATTAGCTCGGCAGATAAAAGTACTTGAGCTAATGTGGTCAATCACGTCCTTTTATGGTTACCATACAAGTCAGGTTCATACTCGAATAACACACGTATGGTTTTATACTTATACTAACAGATTGCATACAAGCAGGGTAAACAACATACACATAACAAGTTTAACAGTAGTGTATAAGTGCAGGTTTTAAGCCCAAGTGTGCGGCCCAAGTACATGGGCTTACCAACAGTGTGCAAGTTTCATACAATGCGGCCCAATCAAGATAAGTGTCGAGACCCGGAGGTCTCGAGTCAAGATCATGCGGTCTCGGGTCAACGGTCTCGAGTCGAGACTAGAGGATTCCGGGTCATGCAATTGCAAGTCGAGACCATGAGGTCTCGAGTCAGGTCTCGAGTCAAAACCGGACTCGCAACCAGGCTGTCTCGAGTTCTCTTGTTTGGTGATGGTTGGTCTCGAGTCGAAACCATGAGGTCTCGACTCAAAACCTCAGTCGAGACCCAGGAGGATGTAACCAATTCCCTTCTTTGTTGCTCACTATCTCCGTAACATCAGTTAGCAAATTTGGCAATTTCAATCAGATCAAATATCACATTTAGTCAGCAATTATACACGTTCATAAAGTATAATCATGATCAACAATTTTTATCAATCATTCTGAACATTCAAACCGAATCATTGGGACAGTTATTTCAACCACCATTCGCTATCATGCAGTTCCAGATCATCACTTAATTGAAACAACTATAATCAATCATAATCATCATTCAAACTCGATCAAAACTCTTATGTGAAAGAACCTGTAGGTCCCCTTGACGTATGGATCTTTCACAGAATTGTCAATCTAATCAAGAGTGCGGAATCCTCTTGATCAGAATATAGCAGAATATGTAGAAAACAGAAACCAGCAATTCACTTTCAAACTGGGTTTCTATTGATTATCGATTACAAGAATTACAATCAATCAAACCCTAACCAACTCTCCAAATTCGTCCAAGCAATAAAGCTCTCACGAAAATTCTCACACAAATGTTTTTGGCTGATTAACCTAAACCCTAAAGCCTAACCTTGTTTATATAACACAAGGTTGCTACTTGGGCTTGGTTAAACCTCATGGACTGCGAATTGGACAAGCCCAATTCGCCCCCATACACCCAATTCGTTGGGTTTGGTTAGCCCAAACATTACAACTAACTATTACAAAGCTAAACCCGCTAACCGTTTATCGTTTAACTAATTACAAGATATCCAAAGACCAAATCTAAGCTGTTGTCACAAACATGCACCAACAAACTCCCCCTTGACAATAGCTTCATAAAATAACTTTGTCTTCAGTCTTCTTGCAATCTTCATGTAGTCTTGCACTGTCTTTGGTCTTTGGATAACTTCAGTTTCAATAGCTTCTGTCAGCAACTAACTCCCCCTAAGCTGATGCATCCAATCACCAAATCTTCAAAAACTTTAGCGTTTGAGTAAACTCCAGTTCAGCATATGTATAGCAATATTCAAACTCTTCAACTTTGTCTGCAATATAGAAAGGAGGTTCTACCATGCATCCAATCCAACTCTCATCTTCACGGCAACTCATCACTTTAACTTCTCAGCAACACACCGCTTCAATCTGTATACTATAAAACAAACATCTCGAGAAACCATAAGAATTTTTCAACAAAGTTAAATAAATTATTATTTTTCAAGAGATAGTTAAACCGTATCACTGATTAAGCATTTTCAATTTTTCACCAACACGCAAAACTTTTTAATCACACACCCTATAACCCGCATGATTTAAAATTTTGAACTCACTTTCCAACACCGTCTCCCCCTATCAGTAACAATTCCTCCAAGAATAATAGTTTTCCGTACGTTAAGAATTTGAAACTGAAAAAGACACTATTTTTGTATTTTTTTTTTATTTTCTGAAAGCAAGTAAATACAAAAGCAATAAACACTCTATTTTTGTGAGAATCACTGGTAAGAAGATCATATCAGCACAATCAAACTGTTTTCACACAATTAGATAATTCTTTATTTAATTTTTCTTGAAAAGCAGTCCAAGACGATTACCAGTATGTTTGTCCACTTAAACAAAATGCATGAACATTTCAAGTACCATTACCGTATGATACGTTAAGGTAATTTTATTTACTGATATACTAGTGTGTACCACTTCAGGATATACCCCCGCGATCAAGGTATGCACAAAGATTCATCGTAGTAGGTGAGTATACTGAATTCATCCGTTTTGTTTTTCAACGTTTAGATAATTGGTGAACAGGTCAGTACTTCCGTACAGCAAAGAGACCAAAATATCTAACGAGGGCTAAGACAAATACCATTTTTTTGGTACGATTTATGCATTTTGCATATTTTGAATGACTCTCTATGAGAGCTTCTTCATTTTCAGGGTTTTGGCATTTTTAGCTCTTTTAAGATATCCTGTGTGTGTCTAGGTTAGCATGTATCTGGATGCAGTAGAAGGACACCCCTGATATCCCCAGATGAAATAACAGTATAAAGACACAAAACTTCAGATTTTGGCAATCTATCAACGCAAGATTTAAGGTCATTAAACCATACACCACTGATGTGTTCCCCACTCATATTCAGTTCATTTAAGTTTATATCACATTGGTAAGTTGATTATTTCATGCTTTTTGCCTACTGGTACATCATATGATGAAGCTGCTATCACACTTAAGCAATTTTCATTTATTTCCAGTGTGACAGTCTAACTTGCTGATGTACTATCATTTCTTCTTTTTCACACAGTGATAACTCATTTTTGATTTTCTAATTTTTTTTATGTTTTTGATTTTTAAATGTTTTTGTATTTTTGATTTTTAAGAAAACAGTAAACTATTTACAAAATTCTTATGAAAAACCAGTTATTCAGGATTCCTCATCCCGTTGAGTTCGACTAAGTGTTCAAAGCGAGCCCTGTCAAAAGCTTTAGTATAAAGATCTGCCAGGTTATCTTTTGTGTCAACTCGATGTAAATCAATTAGTCTCTTTTCAGCACAATCCCGTATAAAATGATGACGTATGTCAATATGTTTTGTGCGACTGTGTTTCACGGGATTATTAGTTATAGAAATTGTGGCATTATTGTCTATCATAATAGGAGTACGAGTGAAATCCAAACCGTAATCGCGCATCTGCTGTTGTATCCAGAGAACCTGAGAGCAGCAGCTACCCGCAGCAATATATTCAGCTTCACACGTAGATGTAGACACACAAGATTGCTTCTTGCATTGCCAAGACACAATCCTGCCTCCTAAGAACTAACAACCACCTGTTGTAGACTTTCCGTTCGACTTGCATCCTCCAAAGTCTGAGTCAGTGTAAGCGACAAAATTCAGATCACTATCAGCTGGATACCACAACCCAAGTTTAGGTTTCCCCTTCAAGTAACGAAGAATACGCTTCACTGCTTTCATGTGTGACTCTTTTGGATTCGCCTGATATCTGGCGCACAAGCATACGGCAAACATGATGTCAGGTCTTGAAGCAGTCAAGTACATTAGAGAACCAATCATTGCCCTGTATTGAGTTGGATCAACATCTTCAGTACTTTCATGATCTGGGCCAAGATTGCGATTTTCACATATGGGTGTGTTGAAAGTAGAGCAATCATTCATCTTGAACCGACTCAAGATGCCATACACATACTTCGTTTGATGAATAAACATCCCATCCTCCTTCTGTTCAACTTGTAATCCCAGAAAGTAAGACAGCTCACCCATAGCACTCATTTCGAACTTGCTCTTCATCACCTGCTCGAACTCTTTACACATATCCTCATCTGATGACCCAAAGATAATGTCATCCACGTACACCTGTACTAGCAGAAAATCTTCCTTCTTCCTCTTGATGAAAAGTGTACTGTCAATCTGACCGCTTTCGAAACCATTCTTGATCAGATGTGTAGACAGTGTCTCGTACCACGCCCTGGGAGCTTGATGTAATCCATACAAAGCCTTATCAAGTTTGTAAACCCGATCTGGATAATCTGGATCAACGAACCCATCTGGTTGTGATACATTCACCACTTCTTGGACTTTCCCGTAAAGAAACGCACTCTTCACGTCTAGTTGGTAAACTTTGAAGCCCTTGAATGAAGCGAAAGCCAGAAACAAACGAATTACCTCCAGCCTTGCCACTGGTGCAAACACTTCATTGTAATCTATCCCTTCTTGCTGATTGAAACCTTTGACAACCTATCGAGCCTTGTTTCGCGTCACTATCCCTCTGTCATCCTTCTTGCACTTAAACACCCACTTAGTGCCTATCTCTCTTTCACCTTTAGGAAGGTCAACCAACTCCCAAACCTTCAACTTTGCAAACTGTGCCAATTCCTCTTGCATAGCCTCAACCCATGAATTGTCTTTAAGAGCCATATGAATGTTCTTTGGCTCCTCTTGGGAAATAAAGCAACTATACAAGCACTCGTTCACAATCCCAGTCTTCTCAATCGACATAAATAAACCTGTATTCGCTGCTATGCTTCTTCTCGTCTGAACACCTGCAGTAGGATCTCCAAGTGTCATGTCAACTGGATGATCTCTATTTGCTCGTGTAGTAGCAACAACATCCACTTCTAAGTTATCACCCAGGTTTGATCCAACCTCCCCTTGAATGTTCTGATCTGCAAATGGATTAATGAAATCCTCCCCTTGAATGTTTAGAGTCACTATCACTTGAATCAGGATCAGCAGCACCTTTGGAAGTTTCTGGAGCATCTGTCATATCAACATTCGATCTAGGCATGAACTCGCCTTCATCGTCTCCACCAATCACTGTTTGAATCAACTGAGAATGATCTGCATTTGGAAACTAAGGAATATTAAATGATTTAAAAGTACTTTCAAAATCATATAATATAGCAGGACCACTCGTTGATTGTTGAGGTTTGTATGTAGTAATTTCAACATTGTAAACAACCTCAATTTTACCAGTTTTTAGATTAAAAACCCTTTTATTCGGTGTGCCAGGCACGTAACCTAGAAAGTAGCCATCGTCAGCCACCTCACCGAATTTTTGTTTATCTTTATTTCGCACAATGGTGCAGGGTAATCCAAATGGTTCAAAGCCTTCTAAGTTTGGTTTCTTGTTAAACATCAATTCATGACAAGTTTTATTAAAACATTTAACAGTCAAAACTTTGTTTAGGACGTAGCAGGCTGTATTCACAACTTCTCCCTAGAAAAGAACTGGTAGCTTTGAATCAGAAAGCATCGTCCTAGCGGCTTCAATCAACGTCCTGTTTTTCCTCTCAGCGACTCCATTTTGTTGAGGTGTATAAGGAGCAGAATATTGATGATCAATTCCCTTGCGAAGACAATAGAGATCCAGAATCCGATTCTTGAACTCCGTGCTATTATCACTCCTTATCCCCTTGATCCTTGCATCATGAACGTTTTCCAATTTCGTAAAAATATCTATCAGCATCTCTGCAGTCTCATCTTTTGTACCTAAAAAGAAAACCCATGAATGTTGTGAATAATCATCAGTAACAACAAGACAATAGTACTTTCCACCTATGCTCTTCACGTTCACTGGACCGAATAAATCCATGTGAAGTAATTCATAAGGGGCATCTATGGAATTTACTATTTTAGACTTATGAGGTTTCTTGTGTTGTTTTCCCTTTTGACAAGGAAGACATTTGTCTTCCACTTGAAACCTCTGCATTGGAACCCCTTTCACTAGCTCATTTTTAACAAGGTAATTCATTTTTCGATAGTGAATATGGGCCATGCGTCTGTGCCACAACATCGATTCAGCTTCAGATGCTTTTGATAGTAAACACGCCACCACAGCAGTTGGATCCTTAGCACCCATGTCCATGACATAAGTGTCATTTCTCCTTGGCGCTCGCATCACTATCCAATCGTCCAGAATCTTCAAACCTGGTTTCAACACTAATGCTTCATTCTTGGTAAAATGGACCGAGTGACCCTTGTCGCAGACTTGTGACACGCTCATGAGATTGTGTTTAAGCTGCTCAACATAGTTCACTTTGTCCAGTGTGATCTTCCCATTGGTCACTTTTCCTCGTCCTGTAATTCTACCACCTTTAGCACCCGCAAAGTTCACTTTTCCTCCATCATAATCTTCAAATTCAGTTAACAATCTCGCATCCCCCGTCATGTGCCTGGAGCAGCCACTATCAACATACCACAAGTTGATAATCCTCCTTAGCAGATCCTGCACACACCAACCAAGAAATTAGTTAGATTGGGGGACCCAAGCCTTAATGGTCTTGGGTTGTCCAAATTCACCAACCACTGGAACATCCATCCAATATCCATTACTCCTAACTGGAGTCTTGGATCTCAGACCTGTTGATGGAATTTGATTTTGATTTCCACTAGGTCTTTGGTCCTGAGGGTTCCTATATGTGTTTGGACTATTTGACCTTTGAAAATTTTGATTTTGGTACCTCGAATTTTGATTCCAAGAAGCATTATTGTTGTAATTTCTAAAGCCATTGTTATAAAAAGTTCGACCACCATTATTTTGGTATCGATTTTGATATTGACCTTGACTTCTGAAATTATTTGGATTATTATTGTTCATTCTTGGTGAACTGCTTCTAGGTCTCTCATATCTGCCTGGTGGAGATTTTGGCTGAAATCTTGGTTGATTTCTTTGAAAACGAGGAACTTGTGGAGTTCCTTTTTCAGCCTTATCTTCACCAACAGCAACATTCTCTGGTTGCTTGGGAGCAAATTTCTTTGGAGAATTTGCAACTTTCTCCTCCTTATCACCACTCTTCTCTGGTGACTTCTCTCTCTTTCTCTCACTCACTTGTGCTTCATTCTTTTTATTAGGACAACATCTAGCTACATGTCCCTTGGTGTGACATTTGAAGCACGATCTCTTTTTCGAAGACTTCTTGTCTGAAGCCTTTGAACTAGATTCGGGTTTTGATGATGATGCCTTAGAAGGAATTGGTTCAGTTTGCTTAGTTTCAGAATTTTCTTTGTTCTTATTTTTAGCAAACTCTACATTAGATTCGTTTTCAATAACAGCTGTTTCATTTTTCATGTCACTTCCTTGAACAAAATTAACACTTTTAACAAAAGTTGGATTTTTATTCTTAGGATGTGATGTGTTCTTTTTCAAAACAGGTTTGCTGTTATTATCCTTCTCAGCATCTTCAAACACATTTCCATGACTTGATGTGGAACTACTTGGTGATGTTGACCCAAAGTCCATGAGCTCATCTTCATCAGGCAAGAAAGAATAGTCATGACTAACAGGAGGTGGAACTTCATTGAAACCATGGAATCCCACACTGGTTTTGTCATTACTTTTCTTCAAGCCACCCATCATGTGTTTCATAACAAAAGTAGAGTCCCTGAATTGACCTAATTTCTTTTCAAGTTCAACAATTTTGAGTTGTGCATCTGACAACTCTTTGCATTTTTCAGAAATCTCTTTTGTTTTCTCAGCCATCATTTCATGAGCTAAGTCTATGGCTTGAAGTTTTCCATTTAATTTGCAGGTTAAAGAGTCCATTTTACTTTCATAACCTTTTATCTTCTTCAAGTATGAGGATTCATTTCTTTTAGCAAAAAAGTTTGCTTCTTTTATGTTAGACATCTCGCTCACCAGAGTTTGGTTTTGTGTTGACAACCTGTCAACCTCACCCTGTAGTTCACGACATTTTAAACACACAGAATTTGACTGTACCTCTTCTGTTTGTTTGTCAAGATTTGCCATTAGAGCTGCAAGTTGAGCTTCCATTCTTTTGTATTTAGCTTCCTTTTCTTCAGCTTCCTTTTTATGGTCAGACTTTTACTTTTCTTCTTCAGCGTTTGTTGTCTGATCAGCCTTCTCTTCTTCAGCTTTACTCTCTGTCTTCACCTCAGCCTCAACATCCACTTTTGCTTCAGCATCTCCCACAGTAGCTTCACCATCATCAACTGGAGTTATCTCTACCATGAATGCCTGTGTGACATTGTCATCATTTTCCAAGTGCACACTCCAGTCATATGAACCTTCTCTAGCTGTAGAGATCAGTGCTCTCGAGTTAGAGTTGTTTGAAGCATTCCTATTGTTTGAACTCTAACTCGAAGTCTCCTACTTTTGTTTTTGACATTCCCTAGCGAAATGCCCGTAACTTTAACAGTTGAAGCATCTCACTTTGGTCTTATCAAAACCAACCGTCTTTCCTATAAACTTCCTTCCAGTTCGGTTCATAAATCTCTTCACTCGTCTAGTAATCATGGCCATTTGCCATTGCAAATCCATATCTTCAAGATCATCAGGGTCAATCTGATCGTAATCTTCATCTAAAGTGGGAGGATCATATATCTTCCCCTGAATGTAGTTCTCATAAGAAGCAACAAATGAAGCAAGTAGAGCAAGATGCTCTTCAGCAGACTTCACACTCATTGGCATTGACTTAACACAACTACTCTGCTTAGAAGTTGATGTTCTCTTGGCTCCTGTTGATCCTCCTGAAGTAGCTACAAAACACACATCACCATCTTCATTCACTGTGACCTGCTCGTTCTCACACGAAAGAAATGCAGTAGCGGAGTCGCTAGAAGCGTTGTGAGATGAAGAAGATGTAAGCCCATTGTAAATAGCTGGATCTTGAACCTGATCATATCCAGTGTCTTTCTTCTTCATACTGAGCTCATACGCTCTCAGCTTGCCAACTACTTCTTCAAGCTCTTTTGTCTCATAATATACTTCTCCCTTGATCATGAGAGTGTAAATATCCCACTTGGTAGGTAAGGCATCGAGCAGCTTGTCATTCTTCTCTACATCAGAATAGCAATCGATCTCATAATTCTCCATTTCTGACATCAGATGGTAGTAACGAGTGATAATGTCCTCAAGTGACTCATGTTTCATGTATTTGAAAACAGCAAACTGCTTCTTCAGAAGATCAACCTTGTTTTTCTTGACATCTGCATTTCCCGCATATCTTTTCTCTAATGCATCCTACATATCCTTTGAGTTTGTGTACTTATTGAAAGTATGCTTGATGCTATCAGGTAAGGACATTTTGATTGCAGCCAAGGCTCTCATTTCAGCCTCATACATCTTTTTATCAGCATCTTCCATGTTCACATAGGCAGTTCTACGTGGTCTGCCCTCAAAGTCGTGTGTTGGGTTTGTGTACCCATCTTCAATGCATATCCACATGCGAGTGTCCTGATATTCAATGAAGGATTGAAAACGATCCTTCCATGTCAAGTAATTTTCCACCTTCATCATCTTAGGTGGTTTGTCGGTAGTGCCAACCTCATGCTCCATTTTCAATAGCTCATTCAAGGTAGACATGTTCGACATTTTAAAAGTTGCAGAGTGATAAAACCGTACAAAATATCTCCAAAAACAGTGGTTACCAAATTACACCGTTAGAATCGTCTCGAAAAGACGAATCCTATGATATCTAATGTCGAAAACCGAATTCGGGATTTTCCATTTTTTTATCAACCGAGTTCAACGGTGCAGATGGTTTCTTCAGATGACTTACGGTTCACTTTCTATTTTCAAAAACGTGAATTTTTAGTTACGCTTGCCAAAAAATCTTCCACCCTTTTAATTATGCTGATAATTTCGCTGGCCCTATTAATTTCCCTGGACCTGTTAATTTCGCTGGTCCTGTTAATTAATTATGCTGGTCTATTTCGCTGAAAGATTAAATTTGCTAACAAGTTCGCTGATCAATTTCGCTATTACGACGACCAGTAAAGTCGCCGAAAACTGTAATAATTTCGTTAAGGAAAATTATACGGTTACCAAAGTCGCCTTTGGATTTAACTTCGCCGGTAATTTCGCTGATCAGTTAATTTCGTAGGTCTATTAATTTCGCAGATCAGTAAATATGGAAATTCAATCTTCTCGAAACTTTTGATGATTTTCTGGATTCTATCAACACTTTCCTGCAAAATCGAAACAGCAAACAAATCAGTAATTTACGAAAAATAGCAAAGAACAGATGAACAACGTGAAGAACACGAAGAACAGTCTTCGAATCTTCAAGTCTATCAACCGAAAACTTTTCCAGAATCAACACAATCTTCCCAGAAATCCTGTAAAACACCAAACAAACAAACCAGAAGATCAAAATAGCCAACAATTTCGAAAATCAATATTAAACACACAAAAAATTCGAAACCCTAATTTTTCAGGTTTCAAAAATTTTCGAAATACCTCCATGTTTCTGCCAATCGCAATTCTGAACCGAGCCTTCAAGAGTCTAATGCTCTGATACCAATTGTAGGTCCCCTTGACGTATGGATCTTTCACAGAATTGTCAATCTCATCAAGAGTGCGGAATCCTCTTGATCCGAATATAGCAGAATGAGTGGAAAACAGAAATCAGCAATTCACTTTCAAACCGTGTTTTTATTGATTATCGATTACAAGAATTACAATCAATCAAACCCTAACCAACTCTCCAAATTCGTCCAAGCAATAAAGCTCTCACGAAAATTCTCACACAAATGTTTTTGGCTGATTAACCTAAACCCTAAAGCCTAACCTTGTTTATATAACACAAGGTTGCTACTTGGGCTTGGTTAAACCTCATGGACTGCGAATTGGACAAGCCCAATTCGCCCCCATACACCCAATTCGTTGGTTTTGGTTAGCCCAAACATTACAACTAACTATTACAAAGCTAAACCCGCTAACCGTTTATCGTTTAACTAATTACAAGATATCCAAAGACCAAATCTAAGCTGTTGTCACAAACATGCACCAACAGAACCCTAACTCACTATTCGATCATCATGACCATTAACAACACATCATCCTTTAAACTGGTTTTAATTACGTAATCATACAACGAGTACAACGTTAAACAGTTCTAGATCATCGACTAACATTACTCGTGCCCCTAAATCGATTCTAACAGTTTGTTATTGCAAGTTTGTTCATCAAGGATTTTATTAACATGCAATCCTAACACAAATCATAACGTAAGAACATAATCAAACATCCACTTATATCGATCAATAGATAAAAAGGACGAACACTAACCGGATGAGATGATGGAACCAAGATCTCGAACAAGAAAGCTTCGGATAGAGGGGAATGGGCTGCCGTCGAGTGAGAGATGGGAAGAGAGAGTAGGGTTTTATGTGTTTTAATGTTTTGCTAAGTTATGAGGATTACACACACAAATCATTGTGTTGTATGCGCACAATGGGAATGGGCCGAACCCAGCTTTGGGCTGCCCTTGGGCCATGAATTCGAAACAAGGTGATTGGGCTGAGAGAAAGGAAGTATGCGGTTGTGGGTGAGTGTGCGACCCAAAGGGTGTTGTGCGATCGGGTTCACATTGTGCATTTATACTAATAACTTTCACATAACACATATACGTAACAAACTCATGTACATTCAATTACAATCAACACATCAACTATTCAAGTAGCGTACATGCAAATTACATCAAAACACAAGGAAAGGTTTCTGAAATACGAGTTGTCACAGTCTTCCTGCTCTCCGCTGTCATATATATAACAACCCTCCAAAATAATTCTGACACCCTAAAAATATTTAGAGTGTCCCTATATGCCCTAAAATACACACCGTATAAAAAAACGGGCCCCGAATACCTTTATTTTTATTTAATTTAATTAAAAATCAGATTTTTTAGTCTGTGGCGGGCCGCGAAGACCTATACTTGGTCTTACGCGGGCCGCGAGCGATAGGACAAGATGTTAGACTTTTGCAGAAGCGTGATTACGGTGTGACTTTCTTAATATCATTGCATTCAATCATAACAACTCTATGATAAAACCATAGATGGTCATCCATTAATTAAGTTTAAAAACATAACAACCTTGTTTTAAAACATAGAGATTCAAATTCAAGTACAAACATGCAACTTGTTAAAGAGTTCACAAAGACTCGACAAATGACATTAAATTAAACCAGGATTTGGGAGAAGTGTCTCGTCCAGGAATAAGACACACTGACCAAACCCTAAGACCATGGATGACATCTTTTATTCTTTACGCAGCTTGAAACATCCAACGCCTGCCAGATCCACTACTAATTCCCTGAAATACATGTATTTTGAAAACATCAACAAAAGTTGAGCGAGTTCGTGTATTTGTTTGTGTGTATGAATAAACCTTTGAAATCATTGTAAGTATGTAAGTAAGGTTGAAAATCCCGGTATGAAAGCAACAAGGAAAAACATATCATTAATGGTTTGCAAGGCCATTAATATGTGTGACGTGATGCAGGAAAGCTCAAACCTAGCAGACTTTGCACCGGGCCTCCGGGTGTAAGACATAGTCAACCCATGGGCCACCCTGTTCCAACATGGGCGGGGCTCGCTACACCCAAATAGATTTATCACTCATGTCCCTCGGTCCTACAACGAGGATTGATGGCCTTAAGCTTCATACCCACCACTCACATGATCTAGAAGTACCCTTCCTTAGCTAACCATACCAAATAATAATAATAACGTTTGTAAACAGTTGAAACATGTACTTCACCCCCGAAGTTGTAAAACTGAAAACAGTTAAAAGAAAAGGGGGTGATGAAACTCACAGTCTTGCGTCTTCAACAATCGTAACTTAAGCTTCTTCGGTGAACACGACTACCAACAACGTACTAATCTATTAGACGAACGGGTCGTGCCTTGACTTAGTATTATTGTCTTTGAGTTACGTTTCTTTTGTGTCTTCGATATTATTCCAAGTTATATAATTATTTGTTAAAATGATTAATATTTTATTTTAAATTATATTTATTAAATTTTGGAATAATAATATATTGTTGACTTGATACACTTTGGGTATTTATACATGTATATCCTTCCCAAGGATGGGGTATTTGTACTCGTATTCTTATACTTGTATATTTTTTGCCATGTATTAGGGCCGTATTCCGGTGTGTATTTTTACGTACGAGAATACGTATTTTTACGGTATTCATTAAGTATCCTTTATACTTAATTTCATATTAATTATTCGGGAATATTTTCTTTAATAAGGATTCGGTATATATTTCCAAAATATATATTTTAAGGTATGTTTCTTAGAAAAATTATTTATAATTTTTCTTTGGCAAAAATATTTGTAATTTCTCATAAGTTCAAAAATTAATATATTTTCAAGTCTTAACTTAGAAAATATATTTAAACTCATTTTTCTTCCAAAAATGATATGTTTCATATTTATTTGAGAAAATATATATTTCACCCAAAAATATTGTATTTCATGTTTGTGTAAGAAGACATATATTTCTTAAAAATAATATATCTTCTAAAAATTTCAAAAAAATATATATTTCATACTTGCCAAAAATAATATATTTTTCCTTGTCAAAATATGATATATTTTTTTAGTATTTGTAAAAATCATATTTTCATTTCCTTGGTGTCCAAAATATTATTTAATATAATATATTTTGTGAATAAATTTTTCGGAATATTTTGTAAGTCTTGTTCCATAGTTCGGTTTAACCAATATTTGATGTAAATGTGTGTATTTCTTTGTTGGAATTTTGTAATATTTTGGATTGTAATTCTTGGTATTTTGATGTGTTATATTATTTCATGTCCTAAAATAATATAACTAATACACAAAATATACAATTAATCATTCACATGGTGTCTTCTAAATATATATTTCCTAAATACATATTTAGTCACTTTTATTTATGAAAATCAACCTCCAATAATTATATTTTTGTAACAAAAATTATGGCAAAGTTTTTGTAGGAAACTCATGGTTTAAAATACACTTGTAACTATTTGTTTAAAAATATTTTTCTAAGTGTTTATATTTTTAGAAAATTTTGCCATTGTTTCCCCTAAAAATGGAGGTTTCCATGCTTTCAAGCATATCATTTTCTTTTGTAAAAATCATCACAATCAATTCACAATCATCAACAAACAACCTTTACTTACCAATTTTGCCAAAATCAAGTAATAACTACTACTTCATGAACTTAAATATTTGTAAAAAAATGTAGTAACTTATTAGTGTTCTTAGTAAGTCTTGTTACCCCTTTAAAATGTGATTAGTTCTTTAAAAACTTCATTTTTAAAGATTATAGATGTTTACAACTTCAAATCAGATTTTCTAAAAATATTTCTTCATGCATTCTTCATGTCATACAAGTGTTTCTACACTTGTTTAACAACTCAAAATAAGATTTGTTTGTGTGATAACCAAGATTAAATGAAACTCATATTTTTAACTTGGTTTCTTTGAAAACCATTCATAAATCTTTAGATCTACATGATTAATAACTTACTTTGATCATCATTTTTCAAGAAATCAAAGTATCCTTTCAAGTTCATGATTCATATGTGGATGATCCATCATCCTGCCATATTTCTACTTTCTCATCTTGTTAGATTATGTTTTTAATCATGATCTAGCAAGATCTTATGATGATCAACATCATTTCTTCAAACAATCAATGATCAACAAGCATAACAACTCATATTCACCAAGATTACTTCATTAAACAAGCTTATGTTCATGTTTACTTCTTATGATCTTTAGTGTTCTTCAAGTTTTTGATTATGATTCTTCTTTAACCACTAAAAATGGAAGTAAAATGGAGTGTACAAGGTTCTTACCACTAGCTCAAGGCTAGGGATGATTCAAGTGTAGAAAACAAGTGGATAAAAGCAAACAAGGGAGGTCCTTGATCTTCCACAAGCTCCTAGCTTCTTTGTATGATCTTTAACACCCTTGTATATGCTTAGATTGGATGAGATTGGATGAATGATGATGGATGTATGTGTGTTAGGGGTCGACCGAGAGCAAGGGGGAAGATAGGAGAGTTTTGTGTGTGTTTAAGTGTGTGAGAAATGGAGGTTATGATCATCTAGGTATATTTATAATCCATGTCCACATTTTAACTCTTGTATATTGTGTCTTTTAAAGCATAAGCAAGATCTATTAAAAAAATAAAACAAATCAACTTGTGGGGGC
>JARYGA010003016.1:0-34208 GCA_030545235.1 Helianthus tuberosus
CGTTGATCTATGTCAGGTTATGTTCATTCATTTACTTCTGTGAAGCGTTCTTTATACTATTAGCAAACAAACATAAAAGGACATGAACACACATAAATTCGTAATAAACGAACACAAACAAGAAAACCTCGTTCATTTAATTGTTCGTGTTCGCTCGTTTGTTCGTCAAAGTTAAACGTACAAACAGGAACATATCATTGTTTTTGATCGTTCGGATCTTTTGAGAAGCCAATGCACATGTGCTTATCTTACTTTCCCCCCTAAATTTGCAAAGGTAGTTTTTGTTGTGGCTTTTGTGAGAAATAGCCAATTTTTTTTAACGACCAACTAAATCACTGGATAAGCATCCTGTGATGCCCTCAATCGAGCAAGTGCATCCCCTCCTCCATAACGGGCAGAGTTGGATGTATATCCGACCCACCAAGCCACTAGTTCCGGGAAAAACCCGTCTGCCCGAAGGCCCACTGAGGTAAAACCCGGTTCGACTTGGTTTCGAACTAGCGACCTCTAGAGAGGCCTAGTTCTAAACTTTATTACCACCATCAATGTCCTTCAAAGTGATGCTAGTAAGAGTTGAACTTGAGATTTTAAAGAGAAAAACCAAATGACTAATCAATAGACCAAACTATGAGCATGAGAAATAGTCAATTTTAAAAGGTTAATTTTGCATCCCTTATTACATAAAAGTTTTCAAAAAGATGAGAGTATAGGAAATATGGGAGAAGATCGAGGAGAAAGCAATAATATTAATATTAATGATTCAAGAAGTTTTTGGGTTGTTGTATACATATATGAATATATAAATGGACCTCAACTAATAAAGGATTGCCGATGATGTGTAGACCAATTGGTTTACACGGAGGTGGGAAGGTTTTCCCTTCGGGGTTTCCTGCCCGGGGTCACAGGTTCGATCCCTATGTGGAGGCATTTATGTCCCATGTGGTGCGGCCTGGAGTCTCATCCGCTCCCGTTTAGGGGGTGCCCGGACTCGAACTTGTGCCTACTCCCGATCAAGAGGGATGGAGTAGGGGAGGTTTGCCAGCTGATCTACACCTTTAAAAAAAACTAATAAAGGATTGCAACTGAATGCGACTTGTATTTAGTTCGCGCTTAAGCTAGTCTATTAAATGATCCTCATTAGAGGACTTAAGTCAAACTCTTAACGAATGAAAGTTACTTAAGGCATTGTGTAACCGAGAGTTTGTGTTTCTTTTTTAGAGTGAGTCGATGGTTTTTATGTCAACTGTTGATGGTATTTTGTAAATCAAATGATTGGAACAAAGTGACAAACAAACAATTTTGACATTCTCAAAACCAACCAAAACTAAAGTGAAAGAAAAGGGCGCAAATCCAAGAATTATTATCATCACATACTCATTTTCAATCTCTTTGAAGGTTCAAATAGCATGACACTCTTGACATGTAGACACAAGCCATCCCAAAAACCTCCGGCAAACCCCCTTTCTTGTGTCCGCGTCTCCCTTCCCTTTCCCTTTCCCTCCCTTCCTTTTATTAAAAGATGGAACCGGGGAAATAAACTGCCATCTATGAGAATGCCCGTACTCGTTACCATATGTACGAGTTTGCCATTCCTTAGTACCAACTTTGTTGCTGGTGTTGGTCGCGGCATGATTAATGGTTAATAATTTTCTCCTTGATGAGACTTCACTGGTGCTTGTTCGTGCACTACTATTACTTTTACTGTAAGTGTCGGTCGATTTGACCGCAACAGATCTAGCGTTATAGATAGTTGATAACTTCTTCCTTGGTGTAGCTTCATTGGTGCTTCTTCGTGCACTTCTACAACTGTTGTTACTGTTACTGCTGCTGTCATTGCTCCGAGAAGACAACAATGAACCCTTGCTGCTGAAACTACTCGTTCGGGATAATATCACAGATTTGGGAATGAGGAAATTCGTGGGTTGAACCGGGAAAGCGTGAATGCGGAACCTGCCATTGGCGAACAACTGATCGGCCAACTCAGACTCCAATTCGAGATCCTTCGACAAAGACGGAAATGTGAACATGTCGCCGATGGATTTAGCTTTCTGCCGGCCAGTGTTTGCCATGATGTTTGTCGGAAATGAGAACTAGATTTGATCATTTGAATGGAAGGAAGAGTTAGCATGAATTGAATATATATGGGGTGGGTCAGTTTGAACCTTGACGTATTGATTTGCAACCTAAAGTTGAGTGCATATGGGCCCGGACTCACAAGCTTAACGTGGCCAACCCGTTTTAATAAATTCAAGTCGCTTTCGAAATTTTTTTTTTTTATGTACTAATACTTAACATATATGACTTTAATTTGAACTTTTTTTATGTACCCGTTTTAACATATATGAGTTTAGTTTTAACGAACACACTCATAAAATCTATTTTAAAATCCATATATTACTCATTTTTGTGAGAATCAGAGCATTCACGTCATGTTCACCAAATCATGTGAGAGTGTACTCCGTATTATAGATAGTGGTTAACAGGGATTGTGAGTGGAGTAGAGAGAAAATGTTATTGTTGTATGCAGGGTCGTCTCCGAAAATCACAAAAAAAGGCCATGTGTGAGATAAAAATTTTGGGCCCTATTCGCAAATTTCTATGTATTATAAACTCATCAATTATTTAATCACTAAAATTTATGTGAAGGTAATTTAAATAGTTATTTTTAGCTAAGTTTATGTAGTAATTTATTAATTAAAGGGAAATATGTAGTTGATAAAATTAGACATTAAATGTCATCTACAGCTAACAAAAAAGAACCAAAAAATGAAGTTAAAATAGAGAACTTGGAGACGCCGGGATTAGAACACATGTCTCCTTGTTTAAGCAAGGTAGTAACCACCCAGACAAGAGCTTGTTTGTGTCATCTATCGATTCAGCGCATATATATATTCTAGCTTATACATAGGGATGAGATCGGTAAAATATCAGTACCGTACCGGTACCGATACTGTAAATATCGTTACCAAAATTGAGAAAATGTGGATACCGATTACCGTACCTTATTTATAGATTCGGTACCGGTACAGTATCGGTACCGGTATTTCGGTACTTTACCATATTGGTACCGCTTTGGTGTCATCCATTGTTTTACCAAAAAAAAAAATCATGTGCAATTCATCCATCCATTATTAATTGAACTAGAGTAATATATAGAGGAATGTAAACAAAAGGTATACATATTAAGTAGTCAAAAAAAAGGTAA
The DNA here is from genome assembly GCA_030545235.1 of Helianthus tuberosus. NCBI lineage: Eukaryota > Viridiplantae > Streptophyta > Magnoliopsida > Asterales > Asteraceae > Helianthus > Helianthus tuberosus. Next base: position 3,206 of record JARYGA010003016.1, read on the forward strand.
ACATCCATGGGTTCGACTTTTAACATCCAAATTCCAACATTTCTAAAAAATCATCATAATTGATTAAAAATAACCAAACAAAAGAAATTTGATATTGGTCGTTGTAAAACAATGTTCAAGAAAATATAACTTCATAGTGGGATCTAAGATAAAAGCAAAAACATAAAGTCATTATTAAATTCGGTATTAGTCCCGGTATTTACCAAAAAATACCGGTACCGATACCGTTTTTTACCGATACCGAATTTCAAAAAATCTATTACCGATACCGGTACCGTTTATGGTCGGTACAGTACGGCATCGGTATGGTACCGGTACGGTACCGGTATTTCGGTAAAAAATCTCATCCCTACTTATACAATATAAATTCTATATAAAATTAAAAAGATTTGGGCCCTCGAAGGGTTTGGGCCTTGGCTGTCGCCCACCCCGCACCCCCTCCGGGCCGGCCTTGGTTATATGTAAATATGAAAAAAAAAAAAAAAAAAAAAAAAACATTGTCCAACTCTATAAAAATTTTGATATTTTTAGAAAGTGGTTTTAAGTAGCGGAAAGAGAAAAAATAATGATAAAGATATTATTTAAATGAAAAGGAAAAAAAGGGTAGTGATTTTTAATATAAACTAGTAGTGTTTCCGCCGCGTTGCGACTGGTTAACACAAAATAAACCTGTATCATACTATTACGCTTTTAAGAGTAAAATTTGTTTTTTATATTCGCTTAATATAAATTCAAGGTAAAAGAGCATTAAAGCAACCATAATCACATAATATTACTTAAGTTCACCAATACCTTCGTCCTCAATGAATATACGAAGCTCGGCTGATGTTGCCTAAAGAAAACAAAACAAAAATGCATACCTTCTTTCCTATGGTTATGAAAATACAGAAAGAAAACAATATATTAAACTTCCATTCATTCGTGTGTTTGATGAGGGGTGATGATAGTAGCTGATTCGAGATGGCTAATCTCCCAAGAGACCCGTTGAGTGGGTTAGGCTCCAAGAACTAGATAAGGGAAACGAAACAATACTTTTCTCAATAATTTTCTTCTTACTTCCATTAATGATACGAACCCCTTTTTAAAGACTTACAAAACAAAGAAACAATCAAATAACTAACCTAAACATGGCCCACTAACCCACTACTATAATTTAACTAACAATTAGGAAACATGGAAGAAATGCAATAGCAAATATGAGAACGTGCAGATGTATGTATGCATGCATGCTAAAATAAAGGACGTGGTGTTGAAATGGATCTTCACGGGTCGGCTTGCGGTTCGGGTCGTATCAACTCCTCGCCCCTTCAAATCGTCCTTGTCCTCAAGGACAGAACGCATTCTCCACGGCGGTCTCCACTCACGCCGTCCGGTTGCATTCGGGGCAGTTTTAAGGGGTTGCCACGGTGGACGCCACTCAAATCTCCCATTGGCATTTGGTGCGGTATCGACGGCTCACCATGGTGGCCGCCATTCGCGTCTCCGGGTGGCACCGTTTACGAGATCTTTATCCTCCTTTATCAAGGGCACAAGAGTTTTCTTTTCTTCAAGACTCCTATAACACACCAATGAAGATTCCTTTGTGAAATTCCACCTATTGTTGACGTTCACAGCCAAAACTTCTGCTAGGTCTTCAACATCTAAACCAAAATTTGATTCTTTAGTAACCTCCAATGATGTTGATTTGTCGATCGCATGGGCGAGGTTGTTAGAGCCGAGTAATGGTGGGGATGGTTTTTGTGAAAGTGTAAGGGCAGGTGGTTGTACATACGGTTCCGGTGACGGCGTAGGTTTTGGTGGCAATTTTGGTACCGGTAATGTTTTTGGTGTAGAGAATGTGGTCCGTGTGGGTATGAGTTTTGGCAGTGGTGGCGGCGGTGGTCGAGCGGGGAGTGGAGGTGGAGGTTCTAGGCTGAGTCGGGCACAAAAAAACAAGAGTTGTTGTTGTTGTACCGCGAGAAAACTCCACATGGTGTCAAGCATTGACATGGTATGCGAGGCTTGTTGGGCGGCAATAGCTTCTTGTTGGGTCACTAGTCGTTCGACCATGTCGACTAAGGTCGTGACACCTTCTTCGAAGCTTGTACGAGGAGGCATGATGATCGAGAATGAAAGCACCAATTGATAGTAGCCGATTCGAGATGGCTAATCTCCCAAGAGACCCGTTGAGTGGGTTAGGCTCCAAGAACTAGATAAGGGAAACGAAACAATACTTTTCTCAATATTTTTCTTCTTACTTCCATTAATGATACGAACCCCTTTTTAAAGACTTACAAAACAAAGAAACAATCAAATAACTAACCTAAACATGGCCCACTAACCCACTACTTTAATTTAACTAACAATTAGGAAACATGGAAGAAATGCAATAGCAAATATGAGAACGTGCAGATGTATGTATGCATGCATGCTAAAATAAAGGACGTGGTGTTGAAATGGATCTTCACGGGTCGGCTTGCGGTTCGGGTCGTATCAGGTGATAACAAAAATTTCATCATGACAGCTTTGTGCCAGTCATGTTTGTGCAAAAAATAATCCCTTCAAATTAAGAATCACATTTACTGCACATTCCCAATGATGATCCCTTAAGCATACAAAGTAGGCCTAATGTACAATTCTCAATACATCAAATACAATCCATATATGCTTCTGGCCTCATGAATCTATGATCTTTACAAAAGTTTGTATCTTTCCCATCAATCTTTGTTTTCATTTTCCAGATATCGAAACTTTATTAAAAAAGGAAAACACACATAGAAGGATACAACCTCAAGCTCTCAGATGTCATAGAGCATAAAATTGAACAATCAAAACGGAAAGTGAACAATCGCAGGCATCGTGGAAAAAAGCCGTTAATGGTAGTTCTGTATTTCTCAAGTAAGGATACAACCTCGAGCTCTCAGACGACTGTTAACCGCCACCGCCATGTGAGACCACATAGAGGATATTCGACTGGTGGCGGCAATTCCGTATTTCTCAAGTAAGCAAGTGGTCATCATCGTCGACCCTCACGGTAAAGCAGCGATTCAACCAGAGAGCCACTGCCATCTTAACCGGGAGGCAAAGAGACAATCGACGACCCAACTCAAGCGATACACCTCCGCCATTGTCACTGACAACGGTGGAAGAAAAATAGAACCACACAAATGGGAGCGACTGAAGGAGAAGAGTTACAAAATTCTAGGTGGAATTGAGGGAGGCAGAGAAACATGTCTTATAAACACAAAGGGGCAAATGTGTACAACAAACTAAATGCTGGTGCAAATACCCAAATACCAGAACGTTCATAGCCAAAACCAAAAGATGAAAAAGGTTCCTGGCGCAATAGCCCTTTATCATTTGATATATATAATAATATAAAAATAAAGATGATGAATTAAATGTGAATGCTCTTAAACCCACACTATTTGATGAGTATAAACACTTGATTTTATATTTAACTATTTATTAATAAAGAAAAAAAAACTATTTTTCCATATATCCTCTCTATTGGTTAGATTATTTTTAATTATTATTAATCAAATCTAATAAAACCAAACAAAATTATTTTTTTCTATAGGGACGACATATCATCTCTATAGGTTAGACTCTTCTCTTTCAAAAAAAATTGGAATGGTGGGAATTTTTACCGCCTAAATGAAAAATATTTTTGAGTAGTTAAACTTTTTAGAAACGATATGTCGTCTCTATAAGTTAAACTTTATTTTTTATTTTTTTTTATTTTCACATATATATATATATATGTATATATATTAGGGAGCCGCTAAAATGAAAACCATCCCCAGTTGTAAGAACCGCAAGAACCAATATTAACCAATCAAAAGTAGCCAACTCATTAAACATGTGAGTATTTTTAAGGGGTATATTGGTAATTTTAACCAAAGCTGATATTTATGACACTTATATCACATCTCTTCTCTCTCTCTATCACTTTAAGTCATCATCTTCATCTCTCTTCTCTGTCTCTCACATATGAAACCACCAGATCTAGTTCCACTCCCCTTATCTTCCCCTCATCTCCCTCACCTCATCTTCCCCATGATCCGATTCCCCTCCATCACCACTCTTCATCTGCGAGTACAACGTATGAAAAAAGGAAATCGTGGTGAAAAAGTTTCTGATGGGGTTTGAAGATTAGGTAGAGAGGCGGTGGAGGTAGAGGGGCGGTGGTCAGCGGCGGTGGAGGTTTCGAGAGAGTTTATATCTCGAGAGAATATATCTCGAGTTTCAACAGAATCATCATCCTGCAACAATTAAAATATGAGATTTAGAGGTATGAATGAGGTTGAAATAAGTCAATATATCTATAAAAAAGTTATATTGATTACTTGCCTTCTTCTCACAGTTGATATCAGTCTAGTTCTTTTTGTTTCTCCAAAGATGAAGGGATGTCATTTGTTTCTAAAGGAACTCCAGTGATGCTAAATCTAAAACAATAAGTAAACATTAAAATAAGGATTGAAAACAATGATTTTTTACCTCCAGTGGGGGTTTCTAAAAATAAGGAACTCCAGCGATGCTAAATCTAGGAACTCCTGTGGTCTTTTTTGTTTCACCTCTGGTGGGGTTTCCTGATTTTTTATGTTTGGTATGGATTTGCAGGATTTTGGGTGTCTTTTTTGGTAGATTGAACAGTGAACTATGTGGGTTTTGATCTGTTGGATTTGGGGCGGTGATGATGCAAAAAAAAAAACCCCGCATATTTTGATGACGATGGCGCGGCAAAGATGGTGGAGGGTAGGTTTTTGAACGTGCAACCCCACTTGCAGCCTCTGATTATCGGAAAATCTAAGCCAAACCCCGTTTTTTTCAAGAACCCACTCATTGTTTTGATTTTTGTTTGTTGGTTCTTTATTTTTTTCCCTAGTTGATGACGATAACAATTCATCTGAGACACCTACTGAGTTTGCCATTTCTAGGTGCGTTCGTTTTGCGTAAAAAAAAATTTAACCGTAAACTTTTTAACGTAAAAGCGTAAAACGTAAAAAGTTTTACGTAACACGTAAAACGTAAAAAATTTAACGTAAAACATAAAAAGTTTTACGTAAAACGTAAATTTTTTTACGTAAAACGTAAAAAGTTTAAAAAGTTTAACGTAAAACGTAAAAAGTGTAAAAAACGACGCATTAAAAAAAGTATAAAAAACGGTGCGTTAAACGTAAAAAGTTTTACGCAAAACCCGTAAAAACGTAAAAAGTTTTACGTAAAACGTAAAAATTTTAACGTAAAATGTAAAAAACGTAAAAACGTAAAAAGTTTTACGCAAAACGTAAAATGTAAAAAACGTATAAACGTAAAACGTAAAAAAAACGGCGCGTTAAAACGGAAAAAATGTAAAAACGTAAAACGTTGAAAAACGGCGCGGTAAAACGTAAAAATTTTAACGTGAAACGTAAAAAAATGGCGCGTTAAAACGTAAAAAACGGCGCGTAAAAAAAACGACGCTTGAAAAAGCCTGGCGTAAAAATCGGCGCGTTAAAAAAACGACGCTTGAAACGTAAAAAACAACGCGTAAAACGTAAAAAACGGCGCCTAAAATGTTAAAAAACAGCGCGTAAAGTTTTAACGTAAATGTCGGCGTGTTAAAAAAACGACGTCTGAAAAAGTCGGGCGTAAGAATGGGGCGTAAAAAAACGGCTCTTCAAAACGTTTTTTTAAACAAATCTTAAAAAAAATTATCATAAAAAATCTGATTTCAAAAAAGTTTTTAACCAAAAAATCAGTTTCTTAATAAAAAAATATTAAGACAAAAAAGTAATTAATGAATGGGACAAAAAAGACATTTAAAAATAATATATATAAAAAGACAAAAAAAAACAATTTTACCTAAATAACTTTTAACAATAAAATATTAAAACATAATAAGACAAAAAACTTTTAATATTAATATTAAATACTTTTAATCTCATACATCCATCTATTTGATCTAATGGCTAGAAAGTGGTTCTCACGGTTCTTACAACTGGAGGTGGTTCTCATTTTAGCGGTCTCTATATATATATATATATAGAGAGAGAGAGAGAGAGAGAGAGAAAGTATAATGTACTTCACGGCTTAACGTACATTAACGTACGCGACCAAGTGTATAACATGCGTAATTACAATTTTTATCAAAATAATGTGCGTGATTTTGGATCCCATGCGTGATTATATGTTCCCATGCGAGATTTTATGTTCCATGCGTGATTATACCCCTGATCCGACGGTTACCATTGTCGCCTACGTGAAGTATGATAAGCCGTGAAGTATGTTAACCGCACTCTATATATATATATATATATATATATATAGATCATTAATAAGATAAAATCAAAATAAAAATATTTAAAGTTGTAGAGAAAACATGTCGTCTCTATAAACTATAACGTTTTTAATGGTTTCAAATTTATCAAACTTAAAAATTAAAAAAAAAAAGAAAAAGAAAATATTTCCAGCTTATAGAGAGGACATGTCGTCCCTATAAGGTAACATATCTTAAAAAACACAAAATCCATACACGGACGACATGTTGTCGCTATAGGTTTTCTTTAAAAATAAAAGAAAAACATGTTTAAGCACTATAGAGACGACATGTCCTCTCTATAGGTTTATCCTTAAAAAATAAAAGAAAATTAAAGTGACTTATAGGGACGGCATAGTGTCTCTACAAGTGTTAGATATATCACCTCCCATCCTTCATGGAATTAGCCCTTTGTTGTATAATCAAAAAGATTATAGATGCCTTAAGTACAAGAATTTACTATTTTTGAACACATTTTTGTTTTAGACCATGGGGCTTGGGTTGGCTGAAAATGCCCAAGCCACCACCCCGGGGGCTTGGGTTTGATACTGGTCATTCAAAATTACTCTAAAGTATCATTCCAAAGAGGAAACATAACACCAGTCGAAAACAATAAAAACGAATATCAATACCAGTAATGATCTTGTTCATTTGGTATTGGTTATGTTCGTTTGCATTTTTTGTTTAGGGTTATTAGATTTTATCACCTCCAACTATCGGCCTTTGGCCGTTGCCACCCCCAATTAACACTTTGACACCCGACACCTCCAACTTGACTTTTAGTTTGTGCTGGCACCAATCTGTTAACTCATAACTAACTGAGTTAGTTTTTGATCCTACGTGTCATAGTCTTGATTACGTGGACATGATTATGTGGCGAATACGTGTCAAGCACCTTCATCTCCTTCTTTTATAACACAAGAGATCATATACGAACCCTAATTTCCTCACAAGCATCTGTTTTCTCATCGAATCAAGGCCAATTGAAGCATATGTTCGAATCGTGAAAGTGATATATACATAAATGTTTCAGTCTACTTAAAAACCTGGGGTGGGCGACGAGCAAGGGCGGCGAGTACGTCGTTCATGTCGGCACGTGCAGGTATTGGGAGGTTGCCGTACTGGCGAAGACCGACGAGCATACGGCTGGTGATGGCTCGACGGTGGCGTTCACGAAGTTTGGTTCGTTCTTTTTCCTTTTCTATCTCCTTTCTAGTGGTTCTTGGATTGGTGGTGGTCGGTGTGGTTACGGTGGTGTTTGATATCGCCGCCGCAGCGAAGCCGCGTGGGCAGCGCTGCTGCTGCGGTGGTTGTGAGTGGGGACTGCCGTCGTGATTGTTGGTGTTCATTTCTACTTCATTTTATCAACACTGTGGATGCAGAGGCAGTTACTGTTAAACCCCAAGAATGGCCATAGATACACCTAGAACATAGGTTTGAAGAAGGTGGGTTATTAGTATTATTGACATTATTACTTACGGATGCATCAGAAGTGGTTGTGTGAACGCTCACACCGGTTGTTTCCATTAATTGATGAAGAAATCAGATATCCAAATCGGAATAATGGCTAAAACAGTTTCAGGGTCATGAAATTGAGAGAATTTGAAGTCAAAGGGATGAAATTTGGGGGTGAAATGTAGGGTTTGGGATGGGGGAAAGTTGAATAATTGAAATGAAATTGGGGATTAGAATAATTATATATTTTTCCACCTCATCATGACACCTAATAAAAAATAAGCCACATCATAAAAAAATTGCCACGTCAGCAAAAAAAAACTAACCAAGTTAGTGCAAAGTTAACAGAGTGGTGCCAGCACATACTGAAAGTCAAGTTGGAGGTGTTGGAAGTCAAAGTGTTAGTTGGGGGTGGCAACAGCCAATGGTCGATAGTTGGGGGTGATAAAATCCAATAACCCTTTTGTTTATTATATTTCAACATTGCAATATTTTTTTTGAAAATGGACGTTGTATCGTTGTCGTACCAAACCGAATTGAAACCGATTAAACAACATATGTATTGTTAATGCTTTCCATAAATTGACACCCTATCGTTACGATATCGTACCAAACTGAACCGAACAAAATAGGTACCGATATGAATTCATTTTATAGTATTTTGTTTCATAACACATACTTTGATCGTATCTTAAAAGTGATATAAGAATAATATGATTAAAATCAATTAGAATAATAAAACAATAAAATAATGAAAACTAAAAAAAATAATATTAAACAAAAATAGTGAAGTACTGTTCATGGTAAGTTTCTATTCATATATTTATTATATATTATTATTATTTATAATATAATTATAATTATAATCATGGTTGCAAAAGTCGCTAGACGCTCCCTAGTCGGTCGACCAGGAAGTTGAGAGTACTCGGTCTTGGAGGAAAGTACACGGGGAGTACTCGGACATGTTAAATTATAAAGAAATTACTTTTTGGAGATTAAATATATGTCAAATAACACAAATTTACTAATATTTATAACAAAATCCGTGAAAATTATATTCATTATTTAATATGATAGGCATAGAAATTATGTTATATTATTATTTAAGTCAAACTTGGCCGGACTTGACCTACTAGATCCAATTCTGGCTGAGGTTGACCGCGTTTGACCGACTCCGAGTAATTAAGCGGAGTCAAAGAAAGTCGCCTCGGCAGCCTGCCTTGTAGCGACTACTCGGGGAGTACTCGGCCTTGGAAACTTTGTTTTACAACCATGATTATAATTATAATTTTAATATATAGCCTAAAACCGTAGACCTGTTTCTCTTCAAAAAAAAAATACCAACCACATACGTCTGGTGCCTAATTGTAGAGTCCATGTAACTTATCTCCCTTTTTCTACAATCAAACGTTTTTCATGAGGGAAATGCCGGAAAACTCTACTCCATTGATAGCAAATGCGACCGGTGGTGGCAGTCGTGGCGGCGATGATAGGTGGTGGTGGTGGTGGAAGAAGGTTGTGGATTGGGAAGAGGCTAAGATTCAGATCTTATTTTCCCTCCCTATGATACTAACCAACCTTGCTTATTATGCAATACCATTAGTATCCGTCATGTTTGCCGGCCACCTCGGAGAAGTGGAGCTCGCCGCGGCTAACCTTGCCAACTCGTGGGCCACCGTCACCGGATTTTCCTTCATGGTTAGTTGTCCTATCCATAGCAATCGGAGATTACTTCACAATAGACCTATTCTATTCATTACATATAGTTTTTTTTTTTTTTTAATTATAGTTGACTTCTTGTAGGGAATTGGTCCTTATAATCTTAGAGAAGGAGAGTGTTTTTGGTTTTCGGTTGTAATATCTAACTTGTGCGTGTTCGGGTTGATATGTTTAAGTGGATGTATTAAATGGTGACATGTTTTATCACTTGATTATACTTAATTAAACAGTTGCACCCATTTAGTGAAACATGTCTACTCGCTAACCCGTTTAACACGCACACAACTTGATTATACTTTTTTACTCTAGCCCACATAATCAAGTCATATATGGCTGCTTAGTACACAATTGACTTTGGTGAAATGCCTAGGGAATTGGTATTCGACTACTACTTCTATATGTATATCAAAACAAGGATTATAGAGTGAATTACTAGTTTTGTCCTTTATGTTTACACCAAATTGCAACATGCGCTGTCTTTTAGCGCAAAAGTTTACGAGTTGTGTCCTTAACGTTTCAAAATCCTTCACGTTATGTCCTTTAGAGTAATTTTGAATAATATCTTGTAGTAGTGTATTCATGATAAACTGTAGAGTAATTATGATGCACTTGTAGAATTATTTTAAATGAGCAGTTGTTTGATGCACTTGTAGAGTAATTTTGAATATTGTAGTAGTGTATTAATGATAAACTAGTAGAGTAATTATGATATACCTGTAGAGTAATTTTGAATTTTATGTTATTTGATGTACTTATAGAGTTATAGAGTAAATTTTGATAATTACTCTACCAATAGAATACTTACGAAAATGGCTCCGCGTTTTTTTTTTACTTTTCCCTTCCATTTGTACATTTTGTACGATAAGCGTATTTGTACGCGAACTTTACTCTAAACATGTTTTATTCAGGTTACATGGTTTTAAGTGTATTTGAGTTGGGATTGATATCCTTAATACAAGTAAACATATGGGCCGTGTTAAGGTTAACAATCCACACCAACCCAAATCTTGCCAACCTGACACAATTAGCACCTTTAATTTATAACGTGACACGGCTTACACCCCTAATATTTACTATTTCTTTGATCAGATTGGTCTAAGTGGTGCACTGGAGACACTATGTGGACAAGGATTTGGAGCAAAACTATACAGAATGTTAGGAATATATCTACAATCATCTTGTTTGATTTCCATTTTCTTCTCTATCCTCATCTCAATCCTTTGGTTCTTCACTGAACCTATCCTCATTTTTCTTCAACAAGATCCTCAAATCTCCCAAATGGCTGCTCTCTACCTTAAACATCTTGTCCCTGGTCTCTTCGCATACTCGCTTTTACACAATATACTAAGATTTCTCCAAACACAATCCGTTGTGTACCCTTTAGTATTGTGTTCCATGGTCCCATTGATCCTCCATGTTGCCATTACTTATGTGCTAGTGTATCACACTTCTCTAGTTTTCGTTGGAGCTGCCGTGGCTGTTTCTCTTTCTCTGTGGACCGCGGTCCTTATGCTGGCTGGATACGCGCTTTTTAGCAGACAGTTTAAGGAAACATGGCAAGGTTTTTCCATGGAGTCATTTGATCATGTTCTTGTTACACTAAAGCTTGCTCTTCCCTCTGCTGCTATGGTTTGGTTAATAATTTCTTAATTTTCTTTGGAGTTTTTAAATCATATGCGTGAAATCCGTAGGATCTACGAATACGCATTGTTTGTATCCATCAAATTAGTTGACGTATTTTTGTTATGTTTGTTACTTTTTTTGCAGCTTAGAGTATTGGGCTTTTGAGTTACTTGTGTTACTAGCAGGGGTTTTACCCGATTCGGAAATAACAACTTCCTTGATTGCAATGTGGTAAGAATGTCATGTGCTAAATCTGAACCTATAAACATTGATTTGTAGATTTTCAACATTTTCAAGAACAGATTGGTTACGATTATAAACGATTCAGTTATTTTGGTTATCGTGAAAAGTGATTCGGTTAATCATCAGTTAACACAACTGGTTCTCTTACAGGTTTTGGGTCAAATAAAATTTTATAAGGAATAGTAATATATTATTTCTAAGAAGTAATTAAGTATGTTATCCTTATATAATATTATTATTTACAAAACTAAAAAAAAATGTTGGTTTAACGACAATTCATTTATTTATACACATATAACCAATAGCCAAACCATGATGCTTAGTTATAAAATTAAACCATAACTGGTGCGGTTATTTCAGTTCTGTTTTCTTAGTTATGATTCGGTTATTTGGTTTTTTTCTCACCCCGATTCTCTATTACTTATAATCAAGAAGCAATTTTTGTGTCTCAGTGTAAATACAGAAGCAATTGCCTACATGTTAACATATGGGCTCAGTGCTGCTGCAAGGTTAGATGCAGTGATCTTACTCCCTTTTGAACAAAGAGGAACATTTTAGCATTTTTAAACCCGACCCGATTTAACAATATTATTAACTTGACAGTACACGCGTGTCAAATGAGCTGGGAGCTGGCAACATCGATAGAGCAAAACATGCCATGGCTGTGACAATAAAACTTTCTGTCATCCTAGCACTTGTTGTCGTTTTAGTGTTGGGATTTGGTCACGATATTTGGGCCAACTTTTTTAGTGATAGTCACACGATCATTACGAAATACGCGTCCATGACTCCCCTGTTGATGATCTCCATTGTTCTTGATTCTATCCAAGGAGTCTTATCAGGTATGCGTAAACATAAATCATAGGATTGTGAGACTGACTGGTCGGGTTAAAATGGTCCATTTTTAACATGGGCAGTGTCGAGTTGAAATGAATCATTTTAATAAGAGTTAAATGCCACTTTAGTCCCTGTGGTTTGGGTCATTTTGCCAGTTTAGTCCAAAGGTTTGAAACGTTTCCATTTGAGTCCAAATAGTTTTAGGCGATGCCATTTTAGTCCACTAGGTAAACTTTATCCATTTTTTCTATTAACGAGAAGGACAATTCGGTCATTTTATATGTAATTATGTTACTAGAAAGGCAATTCGACCATATAAAATGACCAAATTGCCCTTCTCGTTAACAGAAAAATGGATGAAGTTCCTAGTGGACTAAAATGGCAACGTTTGAAACTATTTGGACTAAAATGGCAACATTTCAAACCTTTGGACTAAACTGGCAAAATGGCCAAACCACAGAGACTAAAATGACATTTAACTCTTTTAATAAGGATGGGTGGAGTTATCCACAAAACACTGTACTTACTGTGGTAATAATCTAAATTAGATTTATGTATAAAACAATTTAAGTGGTTGTATGCATTCATTATTTACTAAACTTTTTATCTTAAAAGTAACCCTATAGTATAAAACATAACCATAAAAGTGACCCTATAGTATATAAACCATATTAATATTAGCCTATGAATAAGTAAATGGGTCGAAATTCATTCATTTATAGGGGTGGCAAGGGGATGCGGTTGGCAACATCTGGCCGTGTACATCAACTTAGTAATGTTTTATCTCATTGGCATGCCGGTTGCAGTTGCCCTAGCGTTTCTGCTAAAACTATATGCAAAGGTGACACTATTATTGTATAGCATACAAGAACACGCCCTTTTAGCTTGATCAGATATCCGTTCTAACATTATATTGTGAGTATGTGATTTGTAGGGGTTGTGGATTGGTTTGATATGTGGTCTCTCTTGTCAAACTGGTAGCCTTCTACTACTCGTGTATCTCAACAAGTGGAAGCGAGCAGAACTCAATGGTGGCAAAAATTTAGAGAACATGCTTTTAGTTTAACCAAACATGTGTTTTTTAGTAAGCCAAAAAATACAAAAGAATGTACGGACTCATGTTTTGCTCTATATATGAATGACAATTAACTATTGATTAATTTGTTGCATGTTGGTATAGGTTTTTTTTTTTTTTTTTTTTTTTTTCTGCTGCTAAGAGAATGCGGTCATCTAGCAAATTTCCAAACTCTAAAAATTTGTCCCGCGCAAAAATTAAAAACACAGAAAAACACCCCCTCTCTGTCGCTCTCATCCCTTCGTTCACATTAGCACGATTGAGGGTGTTTTTTCGCAAAACCGACTCTTTCTCCTCCACATCCCATCCTCTCCTAAACGCTTCTCAATACCAACCACTGGAAATGCTCCACGTACATGAAAAGTACTTATCACCGATTGTAACCTTGAATCCGTAAAAATTGACACCAATTTGTATAATGGAGTCTCAAACCCTAAGGAAATTCAAGAATGATCCATCAATGTGATGAATGAAAAATCTCACCCACATATTCTTCTTCACCTTTTCCATTTTGGCTTTATCTAGAAAATATAGGAATCTCACCACTTTATGAAGTATGAACCATGGTTGTAAAAGTCGCTAGTCGGTCGGTGGGGTATCTACTAGAGATTAATCGGGATTAATCAAGATTAATCGGATTGGGATTTTTATATGTAATTTTTAGTTTTATATATATACACACACACACACACATATATATATTTATAGGTAAATATTTTAAGTAGATATGTTTTAACCTCTCCTCGACCCATTTTAGGTATATAGTACTAATCAGCGGAATCTACATGATTTGGTTGGAAACTAGCCGAAATTTACAGGTTTTGACCGGAATCGCTGAATTTTGGCCGGACGACTAGGCCCGATAAGTCCGACTAGATCCAACTAGGGCCGAATACCGATTAATGACTTGATTAACAGAAAATTAATCAGTGCTCGACCGACTAGTCCTGATTTTTACAACACTGGTATAAACACCATACTACTAGATCACAAAATCATGGATAATAGATCACATATTCCTTCTCTCTCCTTCCTTTCCACAAGTGGCCATAGACCAAGTTCACCCTCTCTCTTCAACATCAACATATTTTTCACGCTAGACCCGTTACAGATGCTCTAAGCCATACCACAACCCTGTCAAACCCGTAAAATTACAACACTATCCCTTAACCTAATTACAATTGTTTACAATTAAGTCGTTCTCTAAAGGTGTACGCGATGGGTTAGGCAAAGGGAATCGGCACACCCTTTGCTGATCGGGGAGTCAACCGCCAAAGGAAGATTGTCGTGCGGCAAAGATGATGGAGGAGACTTTTCGGGGAATGCTTTCCGCTTGCGGCAAAGAGGAGGGAGAGGGTAAGTGGTGGGGCTTAGAGTAATATCAACCAATCATCCCTTTTTTTAAATGGTTTAGGGGAAACCACCCGTAAACCACTGTGAGTAGTAACATGACTACAAGTCGGGTTCCATGGGTGGTAATTAAAGTAGATGGAAACAAATGTAATTGTGCGACCGCCCTCAATACTGTAAAATGGTTTTACTTATCTTGATTAAAATGGGATTCACTCACCACTATTTTCCCACTGACAAAATGTTTTTAAACGCGTTTCAGGTAACAAAATGTGAAAGCCAAATAGAAGGCAGCCGGACAGCACTGAAGGCTTGGAAAAGTGGCTATAAAAGTTACCTAAATAAAGAGATGTTTTTATTAAATAAAATAGGGTTTATCCAATGAAAATGTATGTACTAGAAACTTGGGATTTTCCCATGTGTTTGATATTATAAAAGTGTGGTATTTTACTCTGATAAAATATTTTCTAACTACAGTCCTGATGAAATTTCCGTTGCCAAATTGATAAACACCGATACCACTGAAACTGGCCGCGGCCGCCCGTTCCCGGGTACTTAGGGGACGGGGGTTGCGACAGAAGGTGGTATCAAAGCTAAGCCACTGATTTAGCCACAGAAGTGTTCTGCTGACACCAAGATATTATTCAAAATGTTAGGAAATTATCTACGGAACTACGTACATATCTGTATTTTGTTGTTGTGTGTTATTTAACTATTTGTTAGTTTACAGTATAAGCGACCAAGGACCTTCAGACGCTTACCGTCAGTTGTCCAGCTCACCTAGGGACGAAGGCACCTCTTCACAGCCTACCCTCTCAGGGTATTCAGCTGATAATGAAGATGGGATATTCGTGTTCAAGGCCCAATCTGAAGAGTCATTCCCTCCTAAGAAGAGAGGATGGTTCAGCAGAGGAGCGCATGAACGTAGGAAAAGAATGAAAAAGTTACAACAACAACGAGCTTTAGCAGCCGTTAAGAAAGAAACAGATGCTCACACCCAAGATATGCTCAATAGGAGTCTAGCAAACTTTCATATCTTAGCAACTACAGCTGTAGACCCTAATCTAGAGCAACTCATAGCACCCCAACCATTACCTTTGTTTCCCACACAACCAATGGAGATTGAAGTCAACTCGGAAAACCAAATCCCAGCACCCGCTTTTGACCCGACTGAGATACCTAGAGTACCAGCACCCAATCCCTTAGACCCAAACTACGACCCGTGGTTTGACGACCATAGGGATTACCAGCAACGCTACCCAATACCAGATGAACCCATGCCAAACCTAGCAGCCTACCCAGATCTGGACCCTCTAGACCCCTCTTATGATAATGATCAATTCATCAGGGAAATTCTAGAGAACCCTTACCCTTACCAAGAACCCATGCCCCAGTTCCCAAACCAAGTACCAGCCCCTGCACCACCCATGAACACAGAAAATGTGCAAGAACTCCGAACCTTTGGTGAGGAGATTCTAGAAGGAAGCGAGAGGATGAGGCAGATAGGGAAACGACTCGTCTGGAGATATGACGAGCGTAATATGGACTTTTGGATGAACCCATATCATTAGTAATAATAGTAATAATATAATAAATATATATATATATAATATGTGTGTATGTTTATATATATATATATATATATATATATCTAGACAATAGCTATGGATGCATAATAGTATTGTAATTTTAATTTCCAGTTTGTATTAGACGCATAATATATAAGAAAGAGTAAAAGTCGCAATGATCGACGATTTTGATCAATATATGTGTTGTGTGATTGTTTATATTGGATATTGTCATGTGATATTAATATGTGGTAAATGTTTGAAATTCAGATGGACAATGAAGTGAACCAGGAAAACCAGAATAATGATAACCAGAATAACAACGATAACCCGAACAACAATAATAATGGAAACCAAGTGGATAACAGTGCCATCCAACACATAGTGGCACAAGGGATTATAGATGCGATGCCATATATTATTAAAACGGTTAAAGACGCGGATAATAAAAGTAACAATGGCAGTAAGCGACCTACTGAACCTGAACACAACGTAAACAATGGACCCATACTTCAAGTGCTCATTCCCAAAAGAAGAAGAACCATGTCTTATGGTTATTCTTATAAAGAATTCTGGTCTTATAAACCAATGGAATTCTCGGGCAATGAAGGGGCCGTTGCAGCTTTACGCTGGATAGAAAAGACTGGGGCAGTCTTAAAAATAAGCAAGTGCGTGGAAGAGGATAAGATAATGTTTGCCTCCAATCTGTTTAAAAACTCAGCACTAGAATGGTGGAACACTATCCTCCAGTCTAGGGGAAGTGACATGGTTTACAATATGGAATGGGAAGAATTTATGAACATGGTGGAAAGAAAATTCTACCCACCTAATGAAAAGGAATAGATAGCAAACAAGTTCTTAAACCTTAGAATGACTGGAGTAGATAGTAAGGGTTACACTACTACTTTCTTCGAATATGCTAGAATAGTGCCAACCCTTGCATCACCAGAACCAGTATTAATCTCCCGTTATATCTGGGGATTAATCAGTGAGATTAGGCATGTAGTCAAGGCAGCTAGACCCCAAACCATAGAAGAAGCTGTAGAACTAGCAAACACCTTGACAGATGACTTAGTGCGTACGCGAGAAGAATACCAGAGGAGAAACCTAGCTCAAAGGCTTACCCAAGAATCCCGTTATGAAAATTCCAACCGTGGAAGAAATGTAGGTTCTACCTCTGCACCTTACTGTAAGGCCTGCAAGAAGAAGCATTCAGGAAGATGCTCCACCTACTGCAATTTCTGCAAAATACCAGGACACAAGGAGGAAGATTGAAGGAAGAAACCTAGTAATGGAGTATGTTTCAATTGTGGAGAAAAATGTCACATCAAGCCGAACTGTCCGAAACTAGCTCCAGCCATGAACAACAAGAATACTAAAAATGTTAGAGCATTTGTTCTGACTGCAGAAGAAGCCAAGATGATTCCGGATGTGATTGCCGGTACGTTTTTAGTTAATGATGTTTTTGCCAAAGTATTATTTGACTCTAGTGCAAACCAAAGTTTTATTAATACTTCGTTTTGCAAACTTCTCAACCAACCATTAACTAAACTCCCACAAGAATGTCTAGTAGAAACAGCAAATGGGGAAACCATTAAAATTCCCGAAATCTTGCAGGGAGCAAGAATAGAAAATTTAAATCAAAAGTTTATTGCAAACCTTTACCCAATGAATCTAGCAGGATTTGATGTTGTATTAGGAATGTATATTGCAAACATTTACCCAATGAATCTAGCAGGATTTGATGTTGTATTAGGAATGGATTGGTTAATAACCAATAAAGCCAGTATTTTATGTGATCAAAAGTCAACCAAGTAAGTTCACCAAGAAATGAAAAGATCACAATTAAAGGAGATAACCCTTCTAGATCCACAAAATTCATCTCTGTAGTGAAAACGACTAGTTATGTAAGAAAAGGGTCATTAGTGTATTTGATTTCCATAATCATTAACACTAAAGGAAAAGAACTAAAGGATATTCCAGTAATATCCCAGTTCCCAGATGTGTTTCCAGAAGAATTACCAGGATTACCGCCAGATAGGGAAGTTGAGTTCAGAATCTATCTGCTACCAGGAACAGCACCAATTGCCAAAGCACCCTATCGTTTGGCACCTACAGAAATGCAAGAATTAAAGAAACAGTTAGACGAATTGTTAGAGAAATGATTCATACAGCCAAGCCCATCGCCATGGGGAGCACCGATTTTGTTCGTAAAAAAGAAAGACGGTTCGATGCGAATGTGCATCGACTACCGTGAATTGAACAAAGTCACGATTAAGAATCGATACCCGTTACCGAGAATCGATGATTTGTTTGATTAGTTGTAAGGAGCTCGATTTTTCTCTAAAATCAATTTACGATCAGGATATCATCAATTAAAGGTACAGGAAGAGGACATTCCTAAGACCGCTTTCAGAACAAGGTATTGCCATTATGAATTTACTGTCATGTCATTTGGCTTAACCAATGCCCCAGCTGCATTTATGGACATGATGAATCGAATATGTAAGCCATATTCGGATAAATTCATAATTGTCTTTATAGATGATATTCTCATTTACTCTAAAAGTAAAGAGGAACATGCGCGCATCTGCATGCACTTCTAAGTTTATTAAGAAAGGAAGAGCTTTATGCTAAGTTTTCAAAATGTGAATTTTGGTTAGAACAGGTGCAGTTTCTTGGACATTTAGTTAATCATGAAGGAATTCATGTGGATCCCACCAAGATCGAGGCAATTACTAAATGGAACACCCCTGAGTCACCAACCGAGGTTAGAAGTTTCTTAGGATTGGTCGGTTGCTATAGAAGATTTATTCGAGATTTTTCCAGAATAGCCATTCCCTTAACTAAGCTAACCTGTAAATCTGTTAAGTTTGAATGGGGACCAAAACAAGAAGAAGCCTTTAGATTTCTTAAGCAAAGATTGACCAATGCACCCATACTAGCATTACCAGAGGGAACTGAAGACTTTGTAGTCTATTGTGACGCTTCTAAGTTAGGTTATGGATGTGTATTGATGCAATGTCAAAAGGTTATAGCTTACGCCTCTAGACAACTTAAGAATCATGAAGAGAATTATTCAACCCATGATCTAGAATTAGGAGCTATAATTTTTGCCCTGAAAATATGGAGACATTACCTTTATGGAAGTAAGTTTACCATTTTCACATATCATAAGAGTTTAAGGTATGTTTTCGGGCAAAAGGAGCTAAACATGAGACAAAGACGCTGGATGGAAATTCTTAGTGATTATGATTGCAATATCCAGTACCATGCGGGAAAGGCTAATGTAGTAGCTGATGCTTTAAGTCGAAAGTATCATGAAAAACCAAAAAGAGTGCGTTCTCTTAAGTTAAACCTGCAGGTAGTTTTAAATGAACAGATTAAGGAAGCACAAGAATCAGTAATCAAGGACGATACTGAGAAATTGAAAGGAATGATTAAGGAATTAGAGAAGGAACAGATGGAATTTAGAGATTTCATATGAAAAGAATGTGGATACCTAAATTAGGAAACCTACGCCACCGTATATTAGAAGAAGCCCATAAGTCTAAGTATACGATGCATCCTGGAAGTGATAAGATGTATCAAGACTTAAGAAAGAATTTTTGGTGGATAGGAATGAAGAAGGATGTAGCAGCTTATGTTTCTAAGTGTTTAACTTGTTCGCAAGTTAAAGCTGAACATCAAAAACCCATCAGGATTGTTGCAACAGTTAGAGATGCCAGTTTGGAAATTGGAATTGATAACAATGGATTTTGTTACCAAGTTACCCAAAACAAGAAAAGGTAATGATACAATCTGGGTGATTGTAGACAGGCTAACTAAATCAGCTCATTTGCTACCCATGAAGGAAACTTTCACTATGGAACAATTAGCTAAGATGTATGTAAATGAAATAGTTTCATTACATGGAATTCCTTTATCAATTGTTTCTGATAGAGATAGTCGTTTTACCTCTCATTTTTTGACAAGTTTCCAAAAAGCAATGGGAACCAAGTTAAATCTAAGCATCGCTTATCATCCTCAAACGGACGGACAAAGCGAAATGACCATTCAGACAATGGAATACATGCTTAGAGCTTGTGTAATTGATTTCGGAGGTAATTGGGACGATCACTTACCATTGATAGAATTTTTGTACAATAACAGCTATCATACCAGTATCAATGCTGCACCATTCGAAGCCCTTTATGGACGAAAGTGTCGAACCCCGGTTTGTTGGGCAGAAATTGGAGAAAAACAACTATCCAGGCCTGAAATAGTACAAGAAACAACCGACAAGATCATTCAAGTCAAGGAACGATTAAAAGCAGCACGTGATCGACATAAGAGTTACAGACGAAAGCCACTGGAATTTCAGGTAGGGGACAAAGTGTTATTAAAAGTCTTTCCTTGGAAAGGAATGGTACGATTCATCAAAAGGGGAAAGCTAAGCCCCAGGTATGTCGGACCTTTTGAGATTATTAGAAGAATATGACCTGTAGCTTATCAACTACAACTGCCAGAGGAAATGGCAGGAATACATAATGTATTTCATGTTTGTAATCTCAAAAAGTGCTTAGCCGATGAAGCACTGGTAGTACCTCTTCAGGATATAGAGGTAAATAAGCAGTTAAAATTTGTAGAAAGACCTATACAGATTGAAGACATAAATGTCAAGAATCTGAAACACAAGAGATTAGTTCTGGTCAAAGTGAAATGGGATTCCAAGAGAGGACCAGAATATACATGGGAGCTTGAATCAGAAATGCAAAGGAAATATCCACACCTATTCCAGTAGACCTCGAGGACGAGTTCTAAAACAAGGTGAGGAGGATATAACAACCCTCCAAAATTTTTCTGACACCCTAAAAATATTTAAAATGTCCCAATACGTCATAAAATACACCCGTATACGAAAACCAGGCCCAAAATACCTATATACAATTAAAAATAAAATAAAGAGTAAATTACAAAACTTGTCCTTTATGTTAACACTAGATTACAAAGTGTGTCCTTTGTCTTCAAAAAGTACAAAAAACGTACTCGATGTTTGCAAACCCTTACACATTATGTCCTTTAGCCCTAACTCAGTTATTTTTCAAGGTTAAATCTGACCAATTAGACCCCACATGAGGGTATTTTAGTCATTTACCCTAAAAATATATAAATAATCAAAAACTCATCTTTTCCTCTCTCTCAAAACTCACTCAACCTCCCTCAACTCTCTCTCTCTCTCTCTCTCTACAATCAGAGATCACCACCACCTATAGCATCACCATCGCCGCCGTAGCACCACCGCCATTAGATCACCACCCACCTGCCGCCACCTCCTCACTCCTGAAATATCTCCCACCAATTTCACACCGGATCTCCAATTTCACACCAGTCAGTGACGTCCCTGTGTATCTCTCATCTCCACAATCCAATGGCGTCTGCTACCACCACCGTTGGTATAACCACCGCTAGTATCGGGGTTTGATCTTGGGGGGTTGGGACACCACCGAAGGTCTGATGTTGTGTTATGGTGCTCAGATCTAGATTTCATATGTGGTCGTTCCAAATCCAAATTCCTGGGGTTTCTGATTATCAGGGTCCGGGACGACGACGACTAGGGTTTGAACTATTCGTTTGCAGATCTGGAGATATTTTCCAGATGTTTTATGAAGTGAGTATCTGGTTCCTTCCACCGCCTCAATATTCAGTGATTGGACTGAAGGGTGGACGGATGTCTGACTGAGAGAGAGAACAATGAGAAAATGAAATGTTACAGAAAAGTTTTTTTTTTGCAGGTAAAATCTTGGCAGATCACGTGCTTGCTTGTCTTCATCTTCGTTGTGTTTTTGATTGGTGGTGGCAGGTGGTATGTGGAGTGTGGAGGTGGTGGCAGGTGGGTGGTGGCTTGGGATTCTTGGTCGCCGAAGGTAGGTGGTAGTGGTGACCGGAGATCTTGTGGCCAGAGGTAGGTGGTAGAGTGAGAGTGTAAATTGTTTTATATAAATAAATGGTAAAATGACCAAAATACCCTCATGTGGGGTCTACTTAGTCAAATTTAACCATGAAAAATAATTGAGTTAGTGCTAAAGGACATAACGTGTAAGAGTTTGCAAACATCAAGTATGTTTTTTGTATTTTTTGAAGACAAAGGACACAATTTGTAATCTGGTGTCAACATAAAGGACGAGTTTTGTAATTTACTCTAAAATAAAAATACAAAAATGAGTCTGTCACGGGGCGCGACAGACTACTCTCAAGTCTACGAGGGCCACGACCGAGTGACGGGTGGCGAAACCCTAGCCCACCACGTGGCAGGACACCCGGAGAACCTATGCTTGTGATTCGACGAGGCTAGGGTCTACACCCCTAGCTCGCGGGGCGCGTAAGACCCCCCCTGGGATTTCACGGGGCGCGACAAATGGCCGAACAGGCCTTATAAATAGATGGCATCGGCCATCAGTTGAAATCGTTCAAAATTCTCTTTCTCTCTCAAATTTATTTATAGTAGGCACTATACCCGGGTATTATACCCCCTAATTAACGAAGTTCTGCCTCGTTGTAAGTATCATAACCCCCGGTTACGTATTAGATACGCTGCCCGATTGATCCAGGGTTCCGTAACGGCTGTCGAGGTTCTGCCCGACGTAGTCGTTGGAATGTCGTCTCGGGGAGGGTATTACTAATGTAAATATTGGGTTATTATACTAACGCGTGTGCATTGCGTAATTAACAGATAATCACCAGAAAATTCTAAAGGAAAACCCTAAGACAACAATGTGAGTAATCTCCTTTTTGTAAACCTTTTTGCAACTGTTTTTACCAAGCCTCAAATGTTTTACATTATATTAAACAGTGATTGAGTATTTGTATTCTACAATTATCGTCTGTATGTTGGGGTTTTGTATACAAAATTTGTTACTACACTGTGAGTAGTAATACAAAGACTCGTTAGTATAATAAAATGTAACATTACCGCAAGTCGGGTTGACAGTATCGTGGGTGGTAATTAAAGTAGATGGAAACAAATGTAATTGCGCGACCGCCCTCAATATTGTAAAATGGTTTTACTTATCTTGATTAAACTGAGATTCACTCACCAGTATTTCCCCACTGACAAAATGTTTTTAAAAGCGTTTCAGGTAACAAAATGTGAAAGCCAAATAGAAGCCAGCTGGACAGCACTGAATGCTTGGAAAAGTGGCTATAAAAGTTACCTAAATAAGGAGATGTTTTTATTAAATAAAATAGGGTTTATCCCTATGAAAATGTGTGTACTAGAAACTTGGGGTTTTCCCATGTGTTTAATATTATAAAAGTGTGGTATTTTACTCTGATAAAATATTTCCTAACTACGGTCCTGATGAAATTTCCGCTGCCAAATTGATAAACACCGATACCACTGAAACTGGCCGCGGCCACCCGTTTCCGTGTACTTAGGAGACGGGGGTTGCGACACTTAGGCATCCACCCCTTACACCCTAAGGGGGGAGGGTATGGAGGCACCACCAAGGCCACCTCACCCTCTATAGCGCCTCACGACGCCATACCTCCACACCCTCAAATTCAAGAAGGGGCGCTATAGAAGAGGCTCCATCATGGTAACGAGGAAGAATGACTTTATCAGGTGGGGCCCACATCTTTGCAGCCAATAAAAATCCTTTTTTTTTTAATTTTGTTTAATAGGGGGCATTATCCCACACCCTGCAAGTTAAGAGAATACGTGATAAAGCCCCTTGGCTGATGTAGATCTTATGTGACGCTGACGTGTCTTGATAAAGCCCGTAAGGACTTCATCCCACACCCTCGAGCCTAACTAATAAAATATCCCACCTTAAACTTTATAGCTTTTTGCCGCGTGTAAACAGAGTGATCTTGTCTTTTTAAAAACACCCATCATCATCTGACTAACAATTCCTCTAACTGATCATGGCGTTCAAGACCTCTCTATGCTTTCTCATGGCGATCATCTTCTTCTTCTTCATCACTTCCATATCTTCTTCACATCCTTACACCTTCCAAGTTGGTGGCAAAGATGGCTGGACCCTGCACCCATCCGAAAACTACAACAATTGGGCCGGCCGATTGCGCTTTCTGATCAATGATACCCTCCGTACGTATCGTTAACATCAAATTTCATCACCGAATTCTTGATTTTGATCCGGGTTTTTATTGTTTTGATTGTTTGCAGATTTTAAGTATGATGGTAGCTCAGACTCTGTTTTGGTGGTGAATAGAAGTGATTATGATGGATGCAATGGGAATAATCCCGTTTTGAAGCTCGAAGGAGGTGATTCGACGTTTAAGTTTAATCGATCGGGTCCCTTTTATTTTATTACGGGGAATAAGTCGAATTGTGATCAAGGTCAGAAACTGATTGTGGTGGTTTTGGCTGTTAGAAACCGATCACCGCCACCATCGGCCGCTACTCCGCCTTCGCCTATGGCCCTTCCGCCATCTCCCGAAATATCCCCTGTTTCACCACCGGCTGAAACCCCTTTTTCGACTCCTCCTGCGCCTTCCCCTGGAGGAGGTGCACCTACGCCAGGTGGAGGAGGCGCGCCTTCGCCTGGAGGAGGAGGAGAAGGTGGCGCGCCTACTCCAGGTACTAGTGGTGGAGGAGGCGTTCCTTCTCCAGGGACTGGCACTAGCGGAGGAGTCACCCCTTCTCCAGGTAGTGGCGGCGGTAATAATCCGTCAGCCGACACTACATCACCTCCGCCCCCATCTGCCGCAACACCACCACTTTCTGGTGGCTTAAGTGCATTAGGTGTAAGTGTGTAACGGTTATCTTTGCTTTATGGGGGATTTGAAACAGAAATTTTAAGGATTCGATTATGTATAAATGTTGGGGAGTTTTGTTGATGGATTTGTTTGAGTGTCATTGTATTATAATATATTGTTGGATTGATGTAAGTAGGAGAATGCTTATACATGAATGGCTACATAATAATAATGATAATAAATTCTTGGGTGATTAAATCTTTTAGTTTTAATTTTCACTATAAATCTTGGGTGACTACTATTTCTTTTTGAATTATATAAATTATTAGAGGTGTTGGTAAAGTTTTGTGTATTCTCTGTGTCAAATAATCCGTATGCATGCATATTGTGTTGCAATGGAACATTAAGAACATGTAGTTTGATACGTTTTAAATTGTAATGGTAACTAATCTAAACTAAGTAGGAGAGGCCAATAATCGTTTCACTATATAATAAAAGAACCTGATTTGCGACACGTGTCATTCAACGAGGGCATCAATAATTTATTGATAAATTTTAAATTAAAAAGATTTAAATATTATATTAGAATTTTATTTTGATTGTAAATCTAAAGTCTAAAATATGTTTTAAATCTAATCTATAATTTATGGATTTAGTTTTGATTTGAAATTATTATACAAAAACCCATAAAATTTGTAATTATTTAATCAATTTGTAAGAAGAAAAATCTTTTTTTTTTCCGGTTACATATTTGTATAAAAATTACAAGTCAAAAGGAAATATATAAGTTACTGTACAATTGGAATTGGTATATACAGGTTTTTAAGAAAACTATCTTTTAAAGCAGGTGTGTTAGAAAAAAGGTTAATTCTAATATTTATAAGACCATTAGTAGTGGTTAATGCCCCATCCTTAGGCTTTTTGTGTCATGTGGCAGCCCAGTCAGCAATGGTGCATTATGGAGCGTTTTCTAAAATGAGTGTAATGGGGTTGTGGGCATTGTGGGGCATTATGTTTATAATAAAATTAAATAAAAAAATCAAATAGTCTCATTGGACAATGAAAAGGAAGATAAAGCTGATTGGCCAACAACTTGCCCCGAAAGCGTGATTTAAAACACGTCAAAACAAAAAAAATGACCAATCACGCCCAGGGCGGTTTCCTTACTAATTGTGATAAAAGTAATTATTTCGTACAATTCATATTGGTTTATAGCTTTGAATATGAGCATACCTTATATTAATGTTAATGATAGCGAAAGTGAGGAAACTATATTTGGATGGTAGAAAATATAATATTATGCCAACATTAACCGTCAGAATAATCTATTATCAGATAAAATCAGGCACGTTACCTTTGAACAAAAAAATGTCACAATAAATATTAGTAGTGGTACAAAATTTTAAGTTCCTATAACAAATCCTAAAACAAATAACACATCATATTATTATGAATGGCTATACAAACTTCAATATTTATTTCGCGTTTGGTCTGCATATTACTCTATATTATATATACTTAGATCATATTATGAACATATTTTTTTTATTTCACATTATAATTATGATTCACCCCGTGTATTACACGGGGCAATAACCTAGTGGTAACTAATCTAAATCATAGAACAAGGATCAGAAGATATGTAGCAATTTCAAATTTGACAAGTGATTTAGGTTTTAATCGCAATACTTGCAAGGAGAAAGCTAACTAACTAATATTTCATAAAATCCCTGTGCACCATAAAACAAACAAACAAACAGTCATTTGAACCAGCAACTCATTACCTCTCACATGCTAAAACCATTAATGAAATAAATTATTATAATAACTGATCATAAAGTAGATAATTAATACCGGCATTTCTAGATTATCTATCATATATGAATGGATACTATTTGTATATTTGAGAAAAAGATATACTAACCATCGATTGATATTTAAACAAACAATGTGGTGGTGACTTAATAAGTCAATAGAATTAAAGGATGATGTTATCCAACCCTGATATGTGGGCACATGTTAAACATATATCACAATATCTTAACGAGTCAAAAATCAAAATAAATGCCACATCATTGGTTATATTTGAATCCTTACAAATTGGTGTGCCACCAGATGCTACTTTTCAATTCATTCTAATAAACTAAAGAGTTAATTACTATTTTCGTCCCAGAGGTTTGTCAAAAATAACGGTTTCAGTCCATTAGTTTAAAAATTGCCATTTCAGTCCATTAGTTTCATTTTCGTAACCATTTCAGTCCACTAACTTAACTCCATCCATTTATTTTGTTAACTTTGGGTGAAATTACCAAATTACCCCTGCTAACTTAACAAATTGTAATAAAAAAATTCTAAAAAATCTAAAAATCAAAAAAATTCCAAAAAATTCAAAAAAATCAAAAAAATTCCAAAAAATCTAAAAATAAAAAAAATTTAAAAAATCATAAAAATTCTAAAAAATCCAAAAAAATCCAAAATGTTTCATTAAATGTTTCGAACCCGAACCGTTTCGAGCGGAACCGTTTCGACGCGAACCGTTTCGACCCGTACCGTTTCGAGCCGAACCGTTTCGACGCGAACCGTTTCGGCCCGTATCGTTTCGACGCGAACCGTTTCGACCCGTATCGTTTCGAGCCGAACCATTTCGACCCTTACCGTTTCGACCCGTACCGTTTCGAAACGGTACGGCTCGAAACGGTTCGCGTCGAAACGGTAAGGGTCGAAACGGTTCGCGTCGAAACGGTACGGGTCGAAACGGTTCGCGTCGAAACGGTTCGGGTCGAAACGGTACGGGTCGAAACGGTTCGCGTCGAAGCGGTTCGCGTCGAAACGGTTCGGGTCGAAACGGTTCGGGTCGAAACGGTTCGCGTCGAAGCGGTTCGCGTCGAAACGGTACGGGCCGAAACGGTTCGGCTCGAAACGGTTCGGCTCGAAACGGTTCGGCTCGAAACGGTTCGGCTCGAAACGGTACGGTTCGAAACGGTTCGCGTCGAAACGGTTCCGCTCGAAACGGTTCGGGTTCGAAACATTTAATGAAACATTTTGGATTTTTTAGAATTTTTTTGGATTTTTTAGAATTTTAATGATTTTTTAAAAATTTTTTGATTTTTAGATTTTTTGGAATTTTTTTTATTTTTAGATTTTTTAGAATTTTTTTATTACAATTTGTTAAGTTAGCAGGGGTAATTTGGTAATTTCACCCAAAGTTAACAAAATAAATGGATGGAGTTAAGTTAGTGGACTGAAATGGTTACGAAAATGAAACTAATGGACTGAAATGGCAATTTTTAAACTAATGGACTGATACCGTTTTTTTGACAAACCTCAGGGACGAAAATAGTAATTAACTCTAAACTAAAAGACAGATGTAATATTGATCATATTTCACTTCATATTATATATTTTAACAAAAACCCAAGTGACTAGAAGTATTTGATTTCAATATTTTTAAATTCTTAATAAAGTTTTATAGGCTGTTTGGTAATTTCTGAATGGTTAAGTGTTAAACTATTAAAAGGCATGAACCATTAGGTGCTAAATCAGTAAGATGTCCTAACTATTAAGAGTCAGTATAATATTTAACTATTCAAATGCAAATGTCTGACCAATTTAGATTAGTGGTCTTAACCATTCAGACTCATTATAATGTTTAACCATTCAGAGGCAAATGTCTGGATCATTCAGACATCTGCTCGTGAAACAAACAGTCTGAACCAATAAATGTTGAATCAGTAAGAGGTCTGAACCATTAAGAACCTCATTAAGTGGTAAACAAACAGCCCTTTAGTTAGTTACGATTCTTAATTAATCCTTTTGTGCTTTTCCAATTTTCCGGTATTTCAATTGTTAAAAACGTAATAGAGAAAAAGGATCGATGAATATCATAATATGTTAGCTAGATATAATATAATAGAGGTGATAATTGTGTCGGGTTATTTGTTTGACAGCTTCATGTTGATTATTTAACTTAATGAAGTGAACACAACATATATTTATTCGTGTAAAGTCATCAATCATAAATCAAACACACTTTTAAAGATGTAACTCAAATACTACCCATTTAACCCATTTATCTAAATAAGTCAAACAGTTTAGCAGGTTGAGATTGGCTTATAATAAAGAGGAAAACGGGTTCCAATCGGGTCATGATAAACTTGTAAATGAATTAAACATGTTATAAATTGGTTAACGTGTTTTTCAGGAATTGACCCTTTAATATGAATACAACCGTGTGTATATGAACGAAATAGAATATCAAACTAAAACAACTAATGGGGTGATGTTACATTGGTAAAGGTAATGTCTTTAAAACACTTTAGGATGGAGAGGTCTTGGGTTCAAGTCCCACAAGCGACATGAGTAAAGAAATTTGCAGTTAAAAAAATATCAATCTAAATATAAATAAGTCATACTGATCAGCCTAGATAGAGTGGTTATATATAAAAAAACAATTTAAAAGTCGTTGCCAAAAGTTACTTTTTCATTGGTCAAAAAAATTAAATATTTAAAGAATTACGTATTGTGGAATATCTTTAAAAAAAACGTATTGTGGAATGAGTGTGTTTTCGTTGGAAAAAAAATGTGAGAAAATTTAATATGTAATAAATGACTATTTAATATGTAATAAATGACTATTCAAAGATAAAACAAGTGGTAAAGGTTGCCTATTTTAGTTACTTTGTATATTACGAATTATTTTACAGGGAAAAAATCAAATAGGAAGTTTATTTTGGTTAGGAAGTGTAGGAAGCAATAGAATTAGCACATGTGACAACATTTAAAATAAAGAAAAATGGTATTTTAGTCAATCCAACCCTTTCTTCTTCCTTTTCAAAACACAGTAACTTCAAAACCCACCATTTTCAAAACCCACCATCTTCAACCATTTCTTCACTTTCTATCTCAATAATCACTACATTATAGTGCGATTTTCATCACCAATCAATGATTCAAACACCCGATCAACGTGTTCTTCAGCTTTTTTTAAGAAAACCCAGTTTAATTTCATAAAAAAATCTCGTTTTTTCCGGTGATTTTGGAGATAATCACTCGATTCGAGCGCTGATAAGTGTTTCAATCATTCAAAATTCGTCAATTGTTGAAGAAATCACTTCGATCTATGAAAGAAATTCTTTAATTTCATTTTTATGATCTGGGTTTTTGATTTACTCATTGCGTTTTACGATCATGGCGGGGGGTCGGGGGGCAGCGCCCCTGGTAGCGGGGTCCCAGGGGCGGCAGCCCCTGGCGGGGTCCAAGGGGCAGAGCCCATGGCTGGGGTTGAGCTGCAGCACGAGACACCTCCTCTTCAACGCCATCGAAGACAGTAATTCGTAGACAATTCAGACAGTTCACAGTCACAGACAGTTCCCAGATAGTTTTATATGTCCATTGCGTTTTAGAAATAAGAGAGTTTTATGTGTTTTCTGGCTATTGCGTTTTAGAAAAAAACACATTTTTAAGTGTTTTTAGTCATTGCGTTTTAGGTAAAACACATTTTTGAAGTGTTTTTAGTCATTGCGTTTTAGGTAAAACACATTTTATAGGTGTTTTCAGTCCATTGCGTTTTAGAATGAGTCATTTTTAAGTGTTTTCTGGCCACTGCGTTTTACAAATAAGACATTTCATTGTGTTTTTTGTGCATTGCGTTTTATGTAAAACACATTTTTATGTGTTTTTGGTGCATTGCGTTTTAGGTAAAACACATTTTTATGTGTTTTTAGTCTATTGTGTTTTAGAAAGTACATTTTCTTTTGAGTTTTTAGGCTATTGCGTTTTAGAAATAAGACATTTCTTTGTGTTTTCTGGCCATTGCGTTTTACAAATAAGTCATTTCTTTGTGTTTTTGGTGCATTGCGTTTTAGAAAAATGTCATTTTTAGGTTTTTTTTTCATTACGTTTTACGTAACTGGGGGTTTTCTATTGTGTTTTACGCAACTGGGTTTTTAAATTTTTTTTTGAAAATATAGCAATAGTATACTCGTTTTAAAGATAAAAAACACTCGTTCTTTTGGTGCAATTTTTATAAAAAAATAATGTCGTATGAAAGAGTTATTAACGTTTAAAAAATGGGGGGGGGGGGGGGAATTGGAGGAGAGAGAAACTATTGGCTTGGATTGACTAGAATGCCCCTAAACAAACTCACGCGCCTCT